>PVJN01015485.1:0-44272 GCA_004026805.1 Lasiurus borealis | reverse complement strand
ATTTTGGAGATTAAACCTTTATCAGTGATAACATTTGCAAATATGTTCTCCCATACAGTGATCTTTCTTGTTGTTTTGTTGATGGTTTCTTTTGCTGTGCAAAAGCTTTTTATTTTGATGTAATCCCATTTGTTCATTTTTTCTTTAGCTTCCATTGCCTTTGGAGCAGTATCAGTGAAGAAGTTCTTTCGGCATATATTTGAGATTGTGCTGCCTGTGGATTCCTCTAGTATTTTTATGGTTTCCTTTCTAATGTTTAAGTCCTGTATCCATTTTGAGTTTATTTTTGTATTTGGTGTAAGTTGGTGGTCCAGTTTCATTTTTTTGCATGTATCTGTCCAATTTTCCCAACACCATTTATTGAAGAGGCTATCTTGGCTCCATTGAGTGTTCATGCCTCCTTTGTCAAACATTAGTTGAGCATAGTGGTTTGGGTGGATATCTGGGTTCTCTATTCTATTCCATTGGTCTATATGTCTGTTCTTGTTCCAGTACCAGGCTATTTTGAGAACAGTTGCTTTGTAGTATAGCTTGAAATCTGGTATTGAGATCCCACCTACTTTATTCTTCTTTCTCAGAATTGCTGTAGCTATTCGTGGTCTTTTTTTGTTCCAGATGCATCTATAAAGAGTTCTTTCTAGGTCTGTGAAATATGTCGTTGGTATTTTAATGGGTAGTGCGTTGAATCTGTAGATTGCTTTGGGCAGTATGGACATTTTAATGATGTTGGTTGTCCCAGTCCGTGAGCATGATATGTTCTTCCATCTGTTAACATCTTCCTCTATCTCTTTTTTCAGTGTCCTGTAGTTTTCTGCATATAGGTCTTTTACCTCTGTAGTTAGGTTTATTCCTAAGTATCTTAATTTTTTTTGGTGTGATGGTAAATGGGATTGCTTTTTTAGTTTCTCTTTCTGTAATTTCACTATTAGTGTATAGAAATGCTACAGACTTCTTAGCATTAATTTTGTATCCTGCTACATTGCCGAATTCATTAATTAAGTCAATTAGTTTTTGAATGGAGTCCTTTGGGTTTTTTATGGACAATATCATGTCATCTGCAAATAAGGACAGCTTTACTTCTTCTTTTCCAATTTGGATGCCTTTTATTTCTTCTTCTTGTCTAATTGCAATGGCTAATATTTCCAGTACTATGTCGAACAGGAGAGGTGAGAGTGGGCAACCCTGTCTTGTTCCTGTTCTTAGGGGAAATGGTTTTAGTTTTTGCACATTAAGTATGATGTTAGCTGTGTGTTTAGCATATACAGCTTTTATGATGTTGAGGTATGCTCCTTCTATTTCCACTTTACTGAGAGTTTTTATCAAGAAAGGGTGTTGGATTTTGTCAAATTCTTTTTCTGCATCAATTGATATGACTATGTGATTTTTATCTCTCAATTTGTTTATGTGATATATCACATTTATTGAATTGCGGATATTGTACCATCCCTGCATTCCTGGGATGAATCCTGCTTGGTCATGGTGTATGATCTTTCTGATATACTTCTGGATCCGATTTGCTAGAATTTTGTTGAGGATTTTGGCATCTATGTTCATGAATGATATTGGCCTATAATTCTCTTTCATTGTGTTGTATTTATCTGTTTTTTGTATTAGGGTGATTTTGGCTTTATAGAAGGTGTTTGGAAGTGTTCCTTCTTCTTGAATGTTTTTGAATAGTCTGAGGAGGATAGGTTTTAATTCTTGCTTGAATGTTTGGTAAAACTCTCCTGTGTAGCATCTGGTCCCAGGCTTTTTGGGTGTATATATTATTTCTTATTGGTATTTCAGACATATTAAAATATGTTACCAGAAGTGGAATTTCTGGGTGAAATGAAAGTTCCATTTTTAATTTTTTAAAGAAATTCCAGTTTTCCACAGTGGTTGCACCAGTCTGCATTCCCACCAGCGTTTTACTAAAGTTCCTTTTCCCAACATCCTTGCCAGTACTTGTTGTTTTATTGATTTCCATTTTGGCAGGTGTGAGGTGAAAACTCATTTTAGTTTTAATTTGCATCTCTTTGATGACTAATGAAATTGAGTATTTTTTTATATGTCTATTGATTATTATTATATATTTTCTTTGGAGAAGTATCTATTCATATATTTTGCCCATTTTTTAAAACTGGATTTTTTGTGTTCTTTTTGTTGAGTTGTATGAGTTTTTTATATATTGGAAATTAAGCACTTATCAGATATATACTTGGTGAATATGTTTGCCCATACAATGGGTTTCTTTTTCATTTTGATGGTTTCTGCAGGAAACCAAACATTGTCTCACTATGAATAGGACACCAGAAGGTTGATCAACCTTAATTGCTCTGAAAGGTCAGAGCTAATCACTCACTGTTTAGTTGAAACATGGTTGGCTGAAGCAGCCTCTACCTGTTTGTTTCATGTAAACTTCTATTATTGTAATTTCCTGCCTAAAGGCTATGGGTGTGTCCCAAAGCCTTAATAAAAGGGAGAAAAATTCCAGAGCCAGTGGTAGTCCTTTCCACTAGAGGAAGGCTCTCGCCTGGCCCTCTAATATTGTCAAATTAATGTTTTCTAGTCTCTCTTTTTGTTTGTGTGCGGCCTCCTTCAGATCCTGTACCCTGAACTAGGAACCCTGAACCACATGGAATGTGGAAAGGGCTCCCACATCTGGCACCCAACAGGGGACACGGAAAGAGGTGCCCACATCTGGTGCCTGACCAAGGCACGTCTGGAGGAGAAGGTAATATCCGCCTAAGAGTGAAGGAAGGAAAATTCACCAAGGAAAATGGTGAGGGAAAATTCACCTAGGAAAAGGTGAGGGAAAATTCACCTAGGAAAAGATGAAGGGAATTCAAGATAAGGATTAACTGCAGAGTCACGATCTGTAAGTAGGGTGGGAACGTCTTATGCAGCCAGGCTAATGGGGAAGAATTAGGTTATAAATATAAAATAAACTTTATTGTAGACTTTTCGTTTGCATGCTTAAATAATGTGGTTTATTGTTCAAATTAAAATATTAGTTTGTATTTGGAATTTGAAATCTGTAATAAGTAAAACTCCACTGCTGAAACCGCCTCTGGTTTGGAGAAATTCAAAGGTGGCGGGAGAGGGCAAGGCTCTCTGCTCTCCTGCAATGAAATTGGTTAAGGTTTCACTTAAAAATTATAGAAGAACTCTCAGGGAAAGGCAAATCTTGGCCAATTTAGATGCTAGTTATTACTTCGGAAAGTGAAAAAGAAAGAAAAAATTTAAGATACTAACAAGTGGAAGCATATACCATATTCATAAATTAGAATAATTAACATCATTGAAATGTCCACACTACCCAAAGAGTAGAACAGATATTTGAAAAGATTGATGGAACCAAAAGGACCTGATAACTGCAGCAATCTTGAAACAGGACAAAGTTGGAGGCATCATAATTTCAGATCAAATTATACTACAAAGCTGTTGTAATAAAAATAGCCTGGTACTGTCACAAGAACAGGCATATAGATCAATGAAGCAGAACAGCAACCCAGAAATCAACCCAAACCATCACAATTAATGCTTGACAAAAGAGTCAAGGGCATACAACAAACTGAAGAATAATCTCTTCAATAAATGGTTCTAGGAAAATTAGACAGGTACATGTAAAAAAATGCATCTAGATCACCAACATATACCATATATAAGAATAAAATAAAAATGGATAAAGACTTCAATGTAAGATGAGAAATAAAAAGACTAGAAGAAAACAAGCAGTAAAATCTCTGACCATTGTTTTTTGACATGGTATGTATTAGTAGTAATATGACATATTCAAAAGAAAGTCAGTAGTTTGGAAAGTTTCTTTAATACTGTCTACATATTATTTGCTAACAAGAGAAAATAATTTTGCAATATTTAAATAGCAGAAAATTTTATTAAAAAAAAAAAGAATAATGAAATACCAACAAAGGAAAATCTACCCAGAGATAAACCTAGCACATTTTCAAATAAGCATTTGTTATTACAAGGTATTCATGAAACAATTCCTAATATTTTTATGTTGTCAATATATCTGGCTATCAATTGCTAATGACATGTCAATTGTCACTCTATCATTCACTTATATGAAATACTTTTTTCTTTTTTGGCAGCATTTATGGCAGGTTTTAGGGTGTTTGTTTTTAATGTTGTCAATATATCTGGCTATCAATTGCTAATGACATGTCAATTGTCACTATCATTCACTTATACAAAATACTTTTTTCTTTTTTGGCAGCATTTATGGCAGGTTTTAGGGTGTTTGTTTTTAATGTTTTTCAATTCTCTACCATATGTGCAAGTAGAAATAGCCTTTCATTTATTGGTATTCATTGGTGAATTCTCAGTCATTATGTTCTGAATATGCTCTGTCACATGCTTTTTATTATATCTGGATCTATCTATCTGTGTTAGGGATTCTCATTCTAAACCTCTCTCTCAACTCTATATTTTTTTTAACATATTCACCATTTACTTATATCTTTGTATATATTGAGAATACTTTGTTTATATAAATTTCTTATCCACTATATTAAAACAGTTTTTAATTTTACATTTAAAAATTTCCTGAGGTTTGCTTTTGTACTTTTACAAATCTACTTGAATATTTAATTCATATTTTCAACAAATGATCTGGCCACTTGTTGAATCTGCTGACTTATCTTATTTCCGCATTACTTTCCCTTTCCTCTCCCTAATCCTCTCCCTCCCCACTCCTGCTCCTTTCCCTTTTTCTCTTTGTCCCTTCCTTCATCTCTCTCTTTTTTACTTTTCTCTTTCTCACCTCATGTTTATTGAATTTTAATTTGTGAGAATTATTTGATGTCTAAGTTGAATGTACGTTCCTCTAACAACAAAGAATTTGCTTTTAACACTTCAGTTTCCAAAGGACATGTAACACAGAAACACTTTTTTTTTTCAGGTTTATTGAGATACTAGATTGTATAAATTTGAGGTATGCAATGTGATTATTTGATACATGTATATATTATAAAGTATTTATAACAATAAGATTAAATAAGACATACTTCATCTCACATAGTTAAATTCTTTTGTTGTTGCTATGGTGAAAACATTAAAGCTCTACTCTCATAGCAACTTTCAAGTATAAAATACAGTATTGGTAGCTATAGCCATCAAACTGCACTTTGAACCTTAGATTCCAGGAATTTATTTATCTTATACCAGAAAGTTTACACTCTTTGAACAACTTCTCTTCTTTTCTCTGACCCTTCAAGTTCTGTCAACTACCATTCCATTCTCTGTTAATAATAAGCTCAGTAGTTTCAGATTCCACATATCTATGTTAATAAAAGGAAAGATTCAAATTGACCATACCTTCATGATACACACCAGCCAATCAGAAGTGAGTATACAAATTAATCTAATAAAATGGCAGGTTATTTGCATGCAAAGGCACCAAGTGGCTGGGAATGGGGCAAGACACTCCATCCCAGTTGCTCTGGGGCTCTTGGCAGCATGGGGAGGCAGAAAGGTGGCTCTAACCAGAACAAAGGCAGTGCTGGCATCTAGGGAAAGGAAGTTCCATTCTTGCACGAATAATCATGCATCAGGCCTCTATTATTCTATTGAATAAAAGAGTAATATGCAAATTGACCATCACTCCAACACACAAGATGGCTGCCCCCATGTAGTCAAAGATGGGTGCCCCCATGTGGACACAAGATGACCTCCATAAAATGGCTGTCAGGGAAGGGAATTGGGAGGGACCAGGCCTGCAAGGGAGGGTAGTTAGGGGCGATCAGGCCAACAGGGGAGGGCAGTTGGGAGGAACGAGGCCTGGAGGAGAGGACAGTTGAGGGGGACCCAGGCCTGTAGGGGAGAGCAGTTGTGAGGGACCATGCCTACAGGAGAGCGCAGTTAGGTGTGATCAGGCCTGCAGGGGAGGGCAGTGAAGGGCAAACAGTGTGGCAAGGGAGCAGTTAGACATCTATCAGGCTGGCAGGGAAGTGGTTAGGGGGTGATTAGGCTGGCAGGCAGAAGCAGTTAGGGGTAATCAGGAAGACAGGCAGGAGAGCAGTTGGGAGCCAGCAGTCCTGGATTATGAGAGGGATATCCGACTGCCCATTTAGGCCCGATCCTAAATGGGCAGTCAGACATCCCTTGAGGGGTCCCAGATTGGAGAGGGTACAGGTTGAGCTGAGGGACATCCCCCCCATGCATGAATTTTATGCACCAGGCCTCTAGTATATATATAAGCCTAAGTGACCTAATAACCAAATGACTGGTCACTATGATGTGCACTGACCACTGAGAGGCAGATGCTCAACTTAGGAGCTGCCTCCTGGTGGTCAGTTTGCTCTCACAGTCGGAGTGCCACTCAGCTGATCATAGGCACCAGACACCAGGTTTGTGGCTGGCAAGCACAGCTGTAGCAGCACAAGCCTCTCCCACCTCCATAGCAGCACTACTGAGCAGTGGCAGCAGGCACAGTGGGGCCAGGATGAGCGGGAAAGGCACAATACACAACCCAGGCTTTGGCTCCTCTCTGGCTACCTGTGGCTTCGCACACTACTACATCCCTGGGGGATGTAAGACTGCAGGCCATGGCCTGGGGGGATGAAGCCGAAACCAGCAGTCTGACATCCCCCAAGGAGTCTGCACTGCGAGAGGGTGCAGGTCATGCTAAAGGATGCCAGTGGTACACGAATCCATGCACCAGGCCTCTAGTAAGATAATATAGTATTTGCCTTTCTCTGCCTGACATTTCATTTAGTATAATGCCCTTAAGGTCCATCCATAGTGTCATAAATGGCATTTTTATGACTGAATAATATTCCATTGCACATATACATATTCATGATCCTTTCATGTGTCAGTAAACAGTTATTTTCATGTCTTCACTATTGTGACTGATGCTGCAATAAACATAGGATAAATATATCTCCTAGATATAATAATTTTGCTTCTTTTGGATATAAACCCAGAAGTAGAATTATTGGATAATATGGTAGTTCTAATTTTAAATTTTCAGAAACCTTTGTACTATTTTTCATAGTGGCTACACCAATTTATGTTCCTAATCAAGGCTTCCTTTTCTCCACATTCCTGCCAACATTTGATATCTCTTATCTTTTTCATGACAGCCATTCTAACAGCAATGAGGTAATATCTCGTGGTTTGATTATATTTCTCTGATGATTAGTCATGTTGAGTATCTTTTCATGTACTTAATTTGCCATTTTTATATCTTCTGTGGAAATGTGTCTCTTCTTGTCCTATGCCAATTTTTAATCAAATTAGTTTCCTTTTGTATTTTTCATTTTAAAATTGTTGTATGAGTTACTTATATATTTAGGATATTAACACCTTGTTAGATATAATTGTTTACAAATATTTATTCCTTTCCATAGGTTGCTTTATAACTTCATTGATTGTTTCATTGAGCAGAAGCTTTTTTTTGTTTGATGTAGTCTCACTTGTAGACTTTTTCTTTTGTTGCTTCATGGATTCAAAAACACATGAATCAATATGATATGATATGAGCAGTGGTTATTCAAAAGGAATATTCAAAATCATATGAAAAGTGAAACAATCCAGTGTTAACCAAACTATACAATTGCCATTATTCTTTTTCCTGCTTCTAACCAAAAAAAGTATAACTGAAAAAAACAACATTCACTTGTATTGTTTAATCCATCCATGTAAAGATATACACAAAGCTTTATTTCTAATGATAATCACTAACTTTTTTAGAAAATAAAAATAAGGACTTAAAGTACAAAATATTTTACATTCTATTTTATTTAAAGGTATATGCTTTTCCCTAAGACCTGTTCTGTCAGTAAATAAGCATTGTGAAAGTTTATGAGATTAGTTAAAAAGAAGACATAAGGTAAATAACCCAGTTGAATAGATAAATTGAAACATACTTTAAGCATAAACCACAATTCAATTCAGTAGAATGCTTTTATCCATAGATCTAGAGGATGTTATGTTTTTAATTAAATCTGCTATTGACTTCCAAGAATTTATGTTTGAAGGGTATAGCCATGTATAGATCATGCTATACATTTTTAAAATAATTTGTTTAAAGATACCTATTTTTTTCTTTTTTTAACTGAAATGTTTGAATCAATTTATTTTCTTGCCTTAGTGATAAACTGAAAAATTCATGTCTTAAAGCATGCCTTGCTTTATATGCATACAGTGTGGGGCAAAAATAAGTTGACAGTTGTTTGTATGGAAAATAATGCAATAATAAATAATTAATAGTATAAGAATAAACTGTGTTTTGCATACTCACTACTGTAAGTCTACTTTTGTTCTACCCTGTGTATATATCAGGTATATATCAGGTATATGTCAGTTCAAATTATTTAACTGCTCTGTATAATCAGAGTGTGCATTACTATTGTTTAAAATATGTTTTTATTTATTTTAGAAGGAGAGAGAAAGGGAGAGGGGAAGAGAGATAAATATCAACGAGAGAATCAACTATTGGTTGTCTTCTATATGCCCACTTCTGGGGATTGAGCCAGCAACCTGGGCATGTGCCTTTACCTGGAATCGAACCTGTGACCTCTGGATTCATAGGATGAAATAATTGAGCCACATCGGTCAGGGCTGAATATGCATTATTTTGCAGTTCAGTTAAAAGTGTGTGTGCTTTAGAAACAGACAGGTTATTTTTTAAAATAAATATTTATTTAATATTACAGGTGTGTCTCTTCCCCACGCCCCATTGACCTCTTCTAAAGCACAACCATACCCTCATCAAGCCTTCACCACCCTATTCCCTTGTCCATGGTTACGCATACATGCATATATACATAAATTGTTTAAAATCTCTTCCAACCCACCCACCCCCATTCCACCTTCCCTCTGAGATTCCACAGTCCATGGTTTTATGTCTCTGGATTTATTTTATTCATCAGTTTATTTTTTAAAACTAAATCTGTCATTTAAAATTGTGGCATGTTGGGCAGAAAATGTAACTTCTCTGATTCAGGTTCTTCATCAATAAAGTACATATATGAAATCTATCTCACAGAGTTGTCAGAATAAATTGGATAGAATATTGAAAACACCTACTAAGTCTATTTGACTGAAATTATTAAAATATGTTTTTTTCATAATTCATTATTATATTCTTGCCCCTTTTCTCACACATAACTGCTTAACAGTACAAAGTTCAACTGCCTTACATTGTTCACCATTAGCTGTAATTTCTAGTTTCTATGACTTAGATTAAAACACTACCTCACAGGTAATACAGAGACAACTCTTTTTCTTTTTCTATAGAGAGCCAAATTTTTTAAACTTAATTTTCTTTAAATTTAATAAATCTTTATTATTCAGGTTATTACAATTGTTTCTTTCTTTTTTCCCCAATAGCTCCCCTTAACTCAGTTCCCACCCCACCCTCTGCTCTTACCTTCCCTCCATTGTCCTCATCCATAGGTGTATGATTTTTGTGCAGTCTCTTCCCATACCCTCCCTAACCTCTTTACCCCTGAAAGTTGTCATTAAATTCCCTCTCTATGCCCCTGATTCTATTATATTCACCAGTTTATTCTATTCATTTGATTTTTAATTCACTTGATTTTTAGATTCACTGGTTGATAGATATGTATTTGTTGTTCATAATTTTTTATCTTTTACCATTTTTTTTCTTCATCTTCTTAAAGAATATCCTTCAGCATTTCATATGATACTGATTTGGTGTTGATGAACTTTTATTTTTCTTATCTGTGAAGATCTTTATTCGACCTTCAATTCTGAATGATAGCTTTGCTAGGAAGAGTAATCTTGGTTGTAGGTTCTTGCTATTCATCACTTTGGATATTTCTTGCCACTCCCATCTGGCCTGCATAGTTTCTGTTGAGAAATTAGCTGACAATCATATGGGTGCTCCCTTGTAGGTAATTGTTTTTCTCTTGCTGCTTTTAATATTCTCTATTTGTCTTTTGCTCTTGGCACTTTAATTATGATGTGTCCTGGTGTGCTCCTGTTTGGGTTTCTGTGTGCTTCTTGGACTTGTAAGTATTTCTTTCACCAGGAAGAGGATGTTTTCTGTCATTATTTCTTCAAATAGGCTTTCAGTATCTTGCTCTCTCTCTTCTGGCACCTGCATAATTCTGATGTTGGTACACTTGAAGTTGTCCCAGAGGCTCCTTACACTATCTTTAAATTTTTGGATTCTTTTTTTCTTTTTGCTTTTCCAGTTGAGTGTTTTCTGCTTCTTTGTATTTCAAATCTTTGACTTGACTCTTGCAGACCTCTAATCTGCTGCTAGGTCTCTGTATAATATATTTTTATGTCAGTCAGCGTATGTTTAATTTCTAGTTGGTCCTTTTTCATATCCTTGAGGGTCTCATTGAATTTATTGACTCTTTACAGGAAATTCTTGAAAAACTTTATAACAGTGGTTTTGAACTCTATATTCAGGTATTTGTTTTCTTCCATTTATTTCTTTTGTGATCTGTTCCTTTGTCTCCACATTTTTGCTGCTTCCCTGAGTTGGTAGAGTTTGTGTGCTAGGTGTCCTTTATCGCCCAGTAGCTCCACCTCCCCAGTTACCTGAGGTGGACTCTCTTGGTGCACTCCTTTGTGGACTGTGTGTACAGCCTTGCTGTCATTAAGTCTTGATTGTTGTTGGTATCACTAGGGGGAATTTACCCCCAGACCAATTGGCTGTGAGGACCAGCTGTGTCTATGCTGGGAGAATTTCTGTGTTGGAGTCAGCCTTATGAGAAAAGTCTTGCAAAATCGCAAAAGCCTCTCTGCTCAGTTTAGATGGGGCAAAGTCTCAGAGCTGAGCAGACAGGCTTGTCTTCCTGTCAGCCCTGCCCTAGGAAGCTTCTGGGTCTCAGGGTCCCTTAGTATTCACTGCATCCCCCTTTGCATGCATTGGTGAGCACACCTCCAGACCTCTGCCTTACATGGCTCTTCTGAGTTTCTGTGTGCTCTGGGGACAAGTATGAGGCTGGGTCCCCAGGGTCTTACCTGAAACGGGTTCAGTGTAGTTGGAAGTGGATTTCAGTTCAGTCGGGAGGTTCCTTCTTCCTCCCACTGAAGAAAGCCAGCGGCACAATCAGCAGTCAGTCCTCTCTATGAGCACTCGCACTTGCATGCCTCCAGACCTCTGCCTTTCATGGCTCCCCTGAGTTTCTGGGCACTCCTCCTTTTTCCTGACAGTCAAGAATTCCCCTTGTATGAGTCTTGCCTGGAACTGGGGTTCAGTGCAGTAGGGAGTTTTCGTCTCCCTCCCAGTAGAGGAAGCCAGCCAGGCACTCTGCCAGACATCCTCTGCACATGAGTCTCCATACCTCATTTTTTGCAGCTCCCCTGAGTCTCTATGAGCCCCTCTCTTTCCCTCTAGTTGTAGAATTTCCTTTCAGTCAGCTTTCCTGTGGTTCTGGATGTTGTCCATTCTGTCTTTTAGCTGTAGTTTTGAAATTGTTGTGTGAGGCAGCAGTTTAGGTGTTCACCTATGCTGCTATCTTGGTTGCTCTCAGAGACAACTCTTGCTTCAACTTCAAGGGCCAGTTTTAAAGTGATAATGCATCACTTTTACTCCCTTTCCTTAAATAATTTATTTTCTTTTGTCCTCCATAACCATCTATGAGTATTTATCACATTCTTGCACATACTATAATTATGCTTATAAATTTGTTTCTTTCAGCATAATAAATCACTAAAATAACCAGAGTTGTAGGAAAAACTAGGGAATACATATTCTTATATATGAGCATTAACTATAATTTTGTTTCTGTGCTTTTCACTAGAATTCTTCAATAAAAACAGTAATTTTTAAATCATTCCCACCAAAGGACATAAAAGCTTTTAGCATTGTCTTTACTCTACAGAGAATGTCCACTGATGTAAGTTGTTATTTAATGGTCATTAGAGCCAATGGGAGGCAGCATAGCTAGTATTTATGAGATGTGACTCTGGATCAGTCTGGATTTGAGTTTCCAGTTTTTCTACTTTCTGAATGTGTAAAGTTACTATATTTATAAAATGGGATAGTAATGCCATCTTCCTCATAAGATTATTATAAAAAATTCAATTATTAATTGCAAATAACATTAGACAAATAAGTAGAATATAGTAACCCCATAGTAAATAGGAAATGCCTAAAAGTTATACTTCTGAAATTATATTGTTCATTTGACTTGGTTTACTGCAAGTATTAATTAGGATGGTGTTTGTGTATTGTCTAAAAAAAGATGCACTCTAACTATTGTCATTATTTTCTATTAAAAAAAACAAACCAACAAAAAAACCTTCTTACCGGCTCCATATTCTTTGTTTCTGCCACTGTGCATTTTGAGAAAACATTTTACATCATTGTGTCTTATCTTCCAGTTATCAGAGTATGGCATAATTTATAAGAAATAAGGTTCTTTTCAGAAATATCTAACTTTTAATACCCGAAATTCAGCTTTTCAAAGGGATATTTTTTATACTTATGTTCAAAGTAACTAAGTAAGCTACCTTTGAGACTGAGCAAAGCTGGTTCAACTGCCCATGTCAGTGAAAGCCTAATATTTGAGAAGGTGCTGGTATAAAGGAAAAAGGCTTCTTCAGGTGCCAGCTTTGATGAATGGTGGAATCCTATCTCAAAGACCATCTCTCCTTCCTGCTCAATTCCACAATTTTTATATGAATAGAGAGGGGAGGGATTTCTGTCTCTATCCAATCATCCTGCTCACTTTTGGGATGCTGGGACCTATTCATTCAACTTGCTAGCCTTAGGCAAGCTTAGGGTAAGAACCTCCTCCTGCACCATTCTGGCCGAAGGGGGAGACTCCCCAGCATTTTCAGACTGTCTACCAGGGCTCACAAACCACACGTGGCTTGAGAGTTGAGGTTTGCAGCTCTGTTGACTAATGAGTTTGCCGACCACTGGTCTAGAGTAACATCTTTAGCTAAACAAATTCCTAGAAGAAACCCTATTTTCTCAACACTAGTCGCCTGAAAATACGTAATATATAATCCTTGAGTACAGTCAATACCTTAACACTTTAAATGTATGTGTATAGTAGCAGAAAGTTGCTTTTTCAATTATTTCAGGTTAATGTCTAGGAAGAAAATCACAAGTTAAAATATAAATAATTTGACATATAAAAATTGAATTATTTATTCTGTATTAATGGTGGCAGTTATACAGGATTCAGTTATCAAGCAATAATCGCAGAACCTGCACTGGCTGATTTTCCTCAGTGGTTCGAGCATCGAACCACAGGCAGCTGATAAATGTTTCTCTCTCATCCATGTTTCTAGCTCTCTATCTCTCTCCTTTCCTCTTGGTAAAAAAAATCAATAAAGTATATATTTTTGAAAAACAGAGTGCACTTGGCATAAAGCTTAAGTGGGCAGCTCAACTAGTCTGAGCTCCCACCTGGTGGGAGTTCAAGGGTTTCATTATTTTTCCCCTTATAGGTTTCATGGCTTCCCTATAGGATAGTCTAGATTTTAAGGTTCCTCCTTTACATTTTTTGTGGCTTTCTGTCTTACACACAGTCCACCCAGCATGTTTCTCCCTGAACTTTTGAAATTTTCAGCTGTGCCTGAATTTTAATCTATTCCTATATGAAAACCAAAGCATCTGTGTTCCTTACTTTAAAAAGAGCTATCCCATTTTACCAGCCAGCCTTCTATGTTTGCATATTGGGATAAACCAATCCCTATTAACCTGGTAGAATACTTCATTTACATAAAAAAGGACCAGACTGAGTATAGCTGGCACACCCTGAGCTTTTTTAAGTCCTGCCTTTTGTTTGTTTGTTTGTTTATTTTACTTGAAGTACACTTTAGGTTGTTATCCAAATCTGTGTCTTCCATTTGCAATCTGATCCCAAACAAATGTTTTTTATTTCTCTTTTAGTTTAAGCTTCTTTCTTGGTTAACACTTCTATAGTTATTTTAAAATTCTTTCATAAGGCCCAGACTTTAATCCTTCTCCTGCCTTTCAACACTCCATGTTACCACTTCCTCTGCTTTCCTGAGAAACACAAGTCATCACAATAGAAACTCAGTTCTCTGCTTATTGTTGGCTCACTCCAGGGTAGATCTTTGACCCTCTGGAAAATTTTGATCTCTTGAGTCTCCTTGTTGTCTGACACATATTTCTAATTATCCATTTAAATTTTACCTCCCTTTTAGTATTTAAAGACTATAACTAAAAATTAAACAGGAGTTTCCTATCTTTACTTTTCTCTCCAAAGAGTGCATTGTATCATTATCCTTTCATACTAAACTTTTTTAAAAAATTATTTCTAGTTATTATCTATTGTTAAAGAAAAATCCAATGACACTTGTTAAAGCTTAATAAGGAAGACTATTTTTATGGGGGAGGGAGACACTATCAAGATACGTATAAGGAACACTGAGATAAAATCTTGTGGTGTAGCATGGGCAATTGAAAATGTATAGCCAAAGACCAGGTGGGGCCATTGGGTAAAATATTACTAAGAGAATGTATCAGGGAAAGAGAATTCTGCCTAAACTGATTTAACAGATTTCTGGGAACACAGGCCAAAGTAATCATACATTACCTGGGGGTATGGTAAAGAATGAGGAATCTGGTCTGCTATCTTAAGTGTCCAGATATTGCAGATGGGTTAGATTGAAGGGGGGTAGCAATCTGTCTAAACTGACTTAACAAGATTCTGCTAAAACTGGATTTTATTTTATTTTTAAAAATATGTGTTTTATTGATTTTAGAGAGAGAGAGAAGAAGGGAAATGAAGGGAGACAGAGACACACTGATGAGAGAAAGAAGCATCAATGAGAATTGAGCCCACAGCTCAAGCATGTGTCCTGACTGGTAATAAAACCTGTGATCTTTTGGTGCATGAAGCAGTGCTCTATCAACTGACTAACACTGGCAAGGGATAATACTGGATTTTAGAAGGAAGTGCACATATGGACCTAGGAAAAAGTTCAGAAGCCTGAGTGAAATTTAGTCAAGTAAAGAATTTTGTCATTATTTCCACATATTCTTTTCATAAGAACTCCCTTGAGAACTTAATTTACTTAATCTCTAATGTAAACTTAATGAACATTTTTCACTTCTTACTCATTTATTTCCTCCTTAAAATATTTTTATAATGGATAAGGATAGAATATGTGATTATAGAAACAGGGTAAAGACAGCTTTACCTAGCCCCAGCAGAGACAGGATACTTGCTTATCTATGTGTAATCAGTCTAGTCTGTATATATATTGTGGTTTAGCAGAATAGATTTGCTCATATTTTGCTCAGATTCCCCGAGCCAGCAACGCGGCATTTGGAATGAAGGTGAACTTCTGCATCTCTCGAGTGCTTGCTGTTTTGTTACACAGCTTTTGGTTACTTTGCCGGAACACTTTCTCTCCTTGATCTTTTCTGGATTTTCTGCTGTCTGGACATTCTTTTTGTGTCTCATAATGATATTTTTAGTCTTCAATTTTACCTTTCTTATTAATATTAGTTATTCACAGCTCAATTTTATGACATTTTCTCTATGACTACACTTATACTCTAAGTGTAAGTGCATATCATACATTTATATCTATAGATTACCTATCCTTTTAACACATCTTGGTAAATAATAATCCCTATATTAGAGTTTTCTCCTATTGTTGATAGTTGCTTAATTTTTAGAGGCTCTCCTTAGTGCCAGAACAACAGAAGCAGAGGTACACAGGGGGAAAAGGTCTGCAAAGGTATTAAAGTGTTTATTTATTTTCTGGTTCAGATTAGTTATGTGACCTTACATAAGCATTTAGCCTCTGCTGATCTTATCTGTTCCCTTATCTATATGCAAATAAAATATCTGCATTATTAAATAATTTTTAAGATCCTTCCAATTCTGAAATTTTATTATTCAATTTCAGCCTTGTGGGCTCCATGATCTTAATACTGATATTGATAAATAACTGTAAGTCACGGCATTCTTATAAATAATAGGAAATGCATCTTGAAAGGAAATGAACTCCCCCCCCATCTTGTCCTTTAGGGCTGGGACCCATGCCTAAGCCCCCTCCCCTTTCTGGGAGTGGCCACAGGTGTGCCAGCAATGTCTTAACCTCCCCGACCCTCACCTGAAAGGACCGATGAAGCTCCAGGGACACAGCTAAGGTCCTAATTAGGCTTTACCACAGAAAGACCCCAATTCAAGTGACCAATCTCTGTAACCCTCATCACTTTCCCAAGCCCCCTAATTATCCTACCCCATAAAACTCATTGTTCCGGCCTGGTCCACTCTCTCGCCTCGCTGCTGCATCAGAAAGAGGCTGAGAGCCAAACCCGGGTTTGAATAAAGACTCTTTGGTTTTGCATCGTAGAAGGCTCCTTAGTGGTTGATTATTGGGGACCCCGAACTCTGGGCACAACACATCTAATGTCCAGGAAGTAGTTATAATTGCCTTGATGATCTTAAAAGTATACTTAGACATTTAGATATATATTTGATCAGAGAAAGAAAGAAAAATTTAAACAGAATATTTGGAATAAGTTAAGAGGATGGGGAAATTGCTTATGAGTGGAGAAAAGGTGCAGAAAAAGGTTATTCTGTGCTTGTCTATTCCAGAAGTAAGGACTGCACATAGGGAATGGGAAACTGATTATAAAGTTTCTCACTTCAAAATGTCCTCTAGGATATTTTGGTCAATCTACAAATTAAAATCTAGTTGGTAACATTTGGGAGAAAAAAAATACTTTTTTTAATGACCTTATCTTCCTAGGCATGTTATAAGCTCTATTTTTCTTTTCTAGGCAATTACAAATTTCACTTAAAAATAATAAATATAACTGCTTCCATGTAGACTTATATATGTAGATATATATCTTAAACTACTAAATTTATAACTTATACATACAATAAATGATTTCCTAAATCATTAAATAAATTAGGCTGCACAATTTTTATAATATAGAATATTAAGTTGTAAAAGGCTAAATTGGGAGACATAAGTAGACAGAATATGGAACAAAAGGAGAATCTACTTCAAGATACTCATTATTTTATTCACTGATTCATAGTTATGATGAATAAATAAATGTTGACATAAGAAATGCCCAAACCTGTAAAGAATTTTATGAGTATATTTCAGTCAAACTTAGGAAATATTTCAGGGAGTAAGATCTAAAATGCTCTAGAAAATAACAGTTTTGTAGCTTTTATGCATTTGAAATTAAGGAGTAGTTGAAAGGAAGATTACAGAAAGTAAAGTAGGATTTGTATTAGAGGAGAGTTAAGAGGGTTGTTTGCTCTCTTTAGGGTTAATGCTCTCCTGACAGGCATGTGCCCTTGACTGTTCACAGGACAACAACCAACAAACTGAGCTACACCTGGCATTTCAAGTATGTATTAACCTTGATGCACAAGAACACTGTACAGGCTAGCTTAAACTTTTCACTAAAGAAGTTTTAGGCCTGAGGCATGACTACCCACCATGACATGCCCAGTTAGGAATTTATGATCAGCTCACTCTATGAGGTTACTTTTCATAGAACTCCTTTATGTGTCCACACTAGTCATTGATTTTACAAATGCATTTATAGTTCTGCTCTCAAAAATGGAATTCAGGAGGAAACATATATGTGAAACAACTCATTACATTGCAATGGATATAAATAAGAAAAAAGTAAATATACAACATTTTCAAGAGATTTAGCAAAGGAAATAAAGCCTTAAGAATCATTCTTTCAAACCATGTGGATATATACAAAGTAAAAGATTATGAGGTTGGGCTGCACATTATAGGAAAAAAAATACTGTTTGTTAAGAGACAGAAATTACATTGAATGGCATGTTCTTGAAATGGTAAGTAGTTATATAAATTGAGTGCTACTCTTTTGTAGTATATGAGTTACCACAAATTTATTACTTAAAGCAACATTTTATTATTTTACTGATTCATTGGGTTAGGAGTTTGGATGCTTTAGCTGTGTCTCGGGCTCAGGGTTTTACAAAACAAAAACCAAGTATCATTCAATTGTGTTCTCATGTAGATGCTCAACTAGAAAAATATATGCTTACAACTATATAGTAAATTGTTCACTACAAGTATTTTGGAAATTAAGTCAGCAAGGTAACACTGCTCAGGGTATTTCAGTTGCCAGTTGAATATGTTTGTAATAGTCTGCACCACTGATTATGATTCATCACTGTGCCTTCTCCTATAGTGTTTTCTCAGCACTTTTTGAAATGCATATTACTTTATTATAACTACCTTTCCTTTTGTTTTTCCTTTATGTTAGGATTTTAAGAAGTGAAATGATATACAGATACATATTACAAAACAACTTTGGCAGATCAGAGGAGACTATATTGAATATAGGCAGAGACAGAAACAGAGTTGGTATATTGCAATAGTACTTTTAAATTATTTTATAGTTTATATGTTTTATGAATTTTATTTCAGAAGAGTGAGTGGATGTTGCAAAATGTTTGTTATAAAAATGAGGTTTCAGTCTAACAGAGTTGAGAATCACTGTCTTCTATGGTAAAGGCATAAAGTGGAGCCACAGTGGTATGAATGAAAGAGAGGGCTTTGAGTTAAATGTATCAAGCAGAATTAGGCCCACTTATTGATTTTTGGGCTGAGTAGTAACAGACTGTAGGCAATATTGGTAAAGCCCACCCAGTCTCCATGACCTATTCCAGAAAATTCGCATTCAACCTCAGTAGATATTTCTTATACACTCAGTCACCTTTCCTCTTAGCTTCTCTGCCTGAGAAATTTCTCTAGCTCTCACGAAAGTCCAAATTAAACAAGAGTTGCTGGATCAATACTTAGACTTTCTTGTTTCTCAGTAGGAAAATTCTTAGACACATTCTATCCAATTTATAGAGGGTTTTCAGTTGCTCACTGTGTAATCTGACCATAGTTCACACTTGATTGGCTTTTCTTCATCCCTCAACACATGTTCCACTTCCCATTCCTATTCTTTAGGGTTATTTCCAAATAAAATACTATCACCCAACTTTTTTCCCTTGGGGTGGGGCTGGGGGAACCCAAGCAAAGGCAAAAACAAAACAAAATACAAAAACACACAACCATACTTTAAAAACTTTAAAAATTGCATTTCATCAGCCTGGACTGTATGTCCCTCAAATATTTGCATAGCTTGCTCCCTCTCCTCTTCAATATTTTGCTAAAATGTTACTCTCATGTTGACTCACAACAAGCATTCCTTATCTGCTTCCCACATTTGAGTGGCTTTTGATTGTATAGGTGAATGTTGATTTAGAGCCTCTTACTGAGACAGGTTAGTAAACCAGGAAAAGTGGAATAGAGAAACTGAGAAAGATAATTAAATAGCCCTTCCTTTGTTTTACCATCCCTAGCTTTAATGAATGTACTCTAAAAATTACCTGGACTTGTTTTGTGAAATCTTTCCTGCACAAAGTAAAAACTCACACACTAATGGCCAGCCCGGGGCAGACCTGCTCCAGGCCTGCTCCCTTTCTAATAACCTTAAATGGGAGAGAGGTCCAGGCAGTCTCAAAGGTGTGTAAGTCACAGTTTTGGGATGAATAAGACTGCATAGGGATATGAGCAAAGCAGGAGTAATTTCTAAGATAAAAGGATTTCCCACATCAGGAAAGGTTTTAGGCAATAAAAACAATGTAAGGACAAAATTTACATATTGCTTTATCTTCAGGAAAGAAATGAAGAATACTCACACTAGCATTTCAATTTTTAGCCCATCTAAATTTATACTAAACCTAAGCTTCCAACTGGTTTCTGTTTCTTGCTTCTATTAGAGCTATAACTAGTTTTTGTGTAGTTTTAGCTACTAAGAAAAACTTCATTTAATTTCTGTCACCGTGGAATAAATTTAAAATCACATTAGCATCAGACTATTCAACTAAAAATACTAGTTTTTATTTCTTATAACTAAATGAATTTTCAACAACTGTTGCCATAAAAGAAAAGTTATCTTCAATACTTATTCATTTTTAAGATTTCTTCCCAATCGCTTCTGAAGATAAACCTGTTGTGAATAACCACCCCTTAATGTCTCTGGCTAAAATACCAAAATATATTTCTTTATAGATAGAAGTCTTTACTTCAGATATATACATTGAATGAAAATTGGCTTTTGATTGTATTTCAGAAGATTAAATGCATCTTATAAATGTAAGTATTAAGGGTTAGGAAATTAACTCATATCTAAATTCTCAGAGTTTGCAGTAAATACACTCCAATTTACTAAGATAATTCTTAATGCAAAAATATGAATTATAATAAAAATTTTAAACATTAGTCCAAAAACATGTAAAATGAAAATATACTAAATCAAATAAAAGAAAATTAATTTTTCTGTAATAGATCATTGCAGAGGAGACAATAAAAGATGATGTAGTATAATAATTAATTTTATGTGTGAATTTTTTTTACCCAGATATTTAGTTAAATCTTATTCTGGGTGTATCTTTAATAGTGTTTCTGGAAGAGATTAGCATTTAAATCAGTAGTCTGAGTAAAGCAAATTATCCTATGATATGGGTGCTTCTCATTTAATCCATTGAACTACTGAATAGAGCAAAAAAATAAGAGAGAATTTACTCTCTGTCTGACTATCCTTCTTTTATATCAGACTTACACTGGTACTTAAATTTTGAAATGTGCTGTTTTTTTAGAAAGTTGAAAATATAGGAAGCAGATGAACAAAAACAGATCCAGAGACAGAGAAGCATTGATCAGATGCTCAAACCTCAGAGGAAAGATAGGGGAGGTTGTTGGTAAGGGGAAGAGATCAACCAAAGGACTTGTAAGCATGCATATAATAAGCCTAACCAATGGACACAGACACCAAATGGGTGAGGGCATGAACAGGGGGAGGAGGGCAATGGGGTGATAAGGATACATATATAATACTGTAATAAATAAAAATGTATATATATTAACCTATTGTTTCAAATTCTGGGGACAAATTATGTTAGTATGATTAAATTTCATTATAGTCTCTTTTTTTGAGTGTATATATTTGATAAGAATATAAGTAAATATTGTTATAAAA
Organism: Lasiurus borealis; assembly: GCA_004026805.1. Taxonomy (NCBI): domain Eukaryota; kingdom Metazoa; phylum Chordata; class Mammalia; order Chiroptera; family Vespertilionidae; genus Lasiurus; species Lasiurus borealis. Next base: position 23,301 of record PVJN01015485.1, on the reverse strand, counting down.
GAGGCATTCCATAGAATTATTTTGCTAAAGGGATTATTATTATTATTATTATTTTTAGTATTTGGAATATATGCACAAGACAGTTAATTTTGTGTCAAATTGAGTAGTTAGCAAAGGAGATGGCCAGAGAGCTGAGATGTCCATCTTCTATTGTCTTTAGACATTAGTACTCTTGATTTTGGGGCTTTCGGTCTCAGGATGTATACCATTAGAAGCTCAATTTTAGGCCTTTTAGCTCAGACTAACTTATAGCATTAGATTTTCTGATTCTCTGGGTTACAGTTGGATGATAGATCATGGGACTTCTCAGCTTTCATAACATGAGCCAATTCCTATAAAAATCTCCTTATGTATATCTGTATATCTTCTTTTGTTCCTGTTTCTCTAGATAATCCTGATATTTGTATGTATATAAAATTCAGCGTCTTAGTTGAACCATTGTAAGATATGATCATTGGACTTGTTTGTACATATATTTGACTACTTTTGTTATCTGGTGAATACTTGGAACATAAACATTTATTAGCTGATTTTCAAGTAATTATGTCTTTCATTTTTTTCAAGTTACAAATGTACATTTATTTTACATTTTATTTAAAAAGGAACAGGGTATAACTATATTGTGGAACAAAAGAAAAAGTTGGGCATACATATTTACATAGCAAGTGTAGGCAAACTTTATAAAGATTCTTTAAATACTAGCATTTACCAGATCAGTTTCTAAAAAGTAATTATCACTTTCAGGAAGAATTTTTAGGAGGCTCAACATATATGATTCAAACTGTGACTATCTGAATGAAACACTTATATTTTTAAAAAATCTCCCAAGGTTCTGGAGGCCAAGTAAACCAAATCACTACTAATTTTTAAAAGATTCAAAGACTCTTAAATTAGGATGTCATAATCGCTTTAAAAATTGTTTGTAAAGAACTCAAACATACTATAATTTGCCGAGTGACACAATATAGATTTAGCTTATATTAATTTCTTAATCCATTAAAATAATTTTTGTTACCTTATAGTGAAACCCTGCTGCCTCTAATGAGAAACATTAAGTCATTTACTACTTAATTCTTAGGAAAATCATTTCAAGTGTGTATTCAGCTTTTAATACCATAACACACATGAAAAAAAATCATTATTATACCTAAATATCATCAGTAACCAGTTAACTACTGGATCTTCCAAAATCAGAAGTGGGTATTCTTAAAAGTCAAGCCTTCTCAGACCTCTGCACTAATATATCTTGGCACACAGACTTCCTTTAATTTCATTAACAGAAGATTAACATGAAGTGAAAGACATGCTGGCGTATCTCTGCATCTCTCCTTGTAAGTGCAGATACAGCTTTCACTTTGGTCATGATACCTTTTGTGTTTTTCATTTCTTCCTTTAGGTCACCATCCTTTGGACAATGAAATGTGATACCCAAAATTATTAGAGTTCAGCCTTGAAGTTTCTAAATTAGAAAATGGAGAAGATTCCCAAGACCTATTTTCTTTTTCAAAAGAATCAGCTTCTGGAACACAAATTTCTGCTTTGGTGTTTGAGAGATTAAAGACACTGGATCCCAATGTGAACTGAGTCTTTTACTCTTATGAATTGATCTCCCTGCAAGTGACAGTTCAATAGCATGATATTTAATCTTATTCATATCCTTTAGAATATCCAACATGGATATTGAACATCTTTGTTTTTCTGATTTTTGAATGACGACTGTAATTGATTTGACTAGCACCTGGGTGCTGTTCTTTTCATTTCAGTTGCTGTATTATCTAAGTCACAAATATGATTATATTCTAGCTGCACAAGAGAATATGGAGGCTGCGGAAAAGAAAACTGAGGGGACAAAGGAGATGAAGGAGGAGGGGCAGGAAGCACTGAACTTGGAAAATGAAACTGGTTGGCATTCAGTTGAGTAGTTCCTGATGATGGCATTTGTCCCAAAACCACAGGCCCATCAGTTGAGTCAAGAAGCCAGAATTAGTACTGTTTTTCAGTCCCTGCATCTGCACAATTGTAGCAATTTGAGAACCAAAAAAAGTTAGTTTGTCTTCAAGGATAGCTATTTTTTAAATTTCAGCTTCATTTTTATAGGCTGAGAACTTTTCATTGGTTTGTTATGTCTTAGAGCAGGTGACAGTGGTTCCTAAACTAATTGTAAAGGATGGAAAACTTCAGTCTCTTATTTTTTCCATGTACCATTTTGAAATCTGAGATAGCTGGATTCTTCATCATTTGCCAAACACAAAATATCAGCAAAAGATGCAACTACAAATCCACAGTTACCAGTCTACAGAGTTCAAGAGTGGGATTAACTCAAAGTCAGGCCTGCAACTTTAAGCTTCTAGGAAGAATTTTTCCAATAATATGAATAATACTCTGAGCTGATCCATAACCTTTGTTTCCCCAAATGTGCAAAACCTGGCCCATGGGAACACCGAGATATTCCAGTATCTCTCTTAAGATATTCAATATGTGAGACATTGATGAAGCAAACACAGAAGCCTGACCTGAATCTGGACCCAAGAGTCCTCCCTTAGCCTGGGTAACCACATGCTCCCCTCCCATGTTTTTATTTTTACTTATTTAAAAACATTAATATAATTAATTCAAACATGACATAAGCAGTTTTGATAGATTTTATACAAATATAATTGTTTTACTATGTTAGAACTATCATAATCTTTTAACAATCTAAAAGTACTAAGTATTGTTAAATAGTTCAAATTATTTTGTCTTGAAATACCACAATTAATTCATATTTTAAGGTTTCTTTTCAAATTTTTGATATCAATTATATTTAAATATTTGTTTGTAAATTTGAGCATGTTTTATTTTATTTTAAAATAAATGACAATACATGTAATCAGGGTTCTTAAAAGAAACAGAATTAGAATATCCTCTATAATAAAGAAGTAATATACAAATGGTTGTTACACCATTAGGCATAACGACCAAATAGCAGGAGTGCAGGGCAGCAAGCTAGAAGCCTCCGAGGTCTACAGGAGGGCGGGGCAATAGGCAGAGAGCTATAAGAGGGCAGTGGGCTGGACGGCCTCCTGAGGCAAGCAGCTGTGAGCTACTCATGCACATATTCGTGGGTAGGGCTACTAGTATACATATAATTTGTTATAAGAAATTGTTTCATACATTTATAGAGACTGAGAAGTCACAAAATCAGCAGTTAGCAAACTTGAGACTTAAGACAGCCAATGACACAGTTTTAATTCAATTCTAAAGACCTGATAACCAGCAGAGCTATGCCTTAAGTTGTGTTTCAAGTCTGAGTCCAAAAGTTTGAAGAAAGTGAGGCAGAGAGAAAAAATTCTCCCTTATTTTGTTTGCTCTGTTCAGGCTTCCAAAGGACTGGATGAGGTCTAATGTCTTCAGAGAGGGCAATATGCTTTACTCACTCTACTGATTCAAATAAACACCTTCATAGACGCACCCAAAATAATGTTTAACCAAATATCTTGACACCCCATGACTCAGTCATGTTGACAATATTGACCATCACAAGTCTACCTCTTATTAATTTTGCACCCATACACATTTCATTAACTCATATTTAGTCTTAAAATATAGACAATAAAAAAGTCATAATTCTGCTGAACATGATATAGCTATCCTGTGTACATCCAAAAACACACTAACCCTTTCCCCAGAAAAGGAGGTAAAGTCCTGGTATGATATTTACTCTTCTCTTTGATATCCTATAACTTAAATACTACAAATTAAAATCAGTAATACTTAAATAGTATGATATAGTCAATATATGTTATGTTATTCTTCCTGATGAGTTTATCCAGGGAGATAAAACAATGAAGCTATTGGAACAAACATATTCATTATAAAATAAGGAAAAGGAAATATTTATGACAATCACACTCCTCATTTCTGTAAATTTTTTTTTTTTAATTACCTTCTCATTTTGTATTTTCTTTGCCATCAGCAAACATCCCAGTTGGTTGCGGGTCTTAATCTTCAGAGATGAACCAAACTTTCATTCTTGAAGGGTCTGGGCCACTAGTAGTCCTGTGTGGATTGGATTGTTATATTTTTCCATTCACCTTAACCATAATAATAGTAATACCTTATTAGGGATCAAATCAAATTGAACATTGTTAAGCACATGCCTGGGTTCTTCATTCCTGCCCCTTGGCAAAGAAACTCAAGGCAGTGACCAAGATGATTTTTAAGTTCATCTAAACCGTACTAAACTTTTGAGTGTTTTTTTTTTCTTCTTCTTAGCCACAGCCCTGACCTCCCTTTTATTAGAGCATTTACTTTAGAAAATCTATAAAATTTGTAATTGCAAACTCTTTCTCTGCCTCTTTGAAGTATACATAAACCCCCTTAGAAGCCTCTTGCCAGCTTTCGGACCTAGGTAACATCTTTCTAAGGGACTGAGGATTATCTTTTTAAGTAAATAGATATTTTCAATTGATTTCATCATTTCAGAGAGGAACAGGGAGAGAGATAGAAACATCAATGATGAGAATCATTGATTGGCTGCCTCCTGCACACCCCCCACTGAGGATTGAGCTGCAACCTTGTATGTGCCCTGACCTGGAATCAACGTGACCTTCTGGTTCATAAATCGATGCTCAACAACTGAACCATACTGGCTAGGCATAATTATCTCTTTGAAATATAAACATCAAAGTATGCAGTAATCCAGTGTCCCAGTCTTATTGGAGGGTCAGAGTTGATGGTCACAAATTAGCAAATATCAATGGCTGAATCACAGAGAAAAACAAATTCACAAATAACTCTAATTCCCAATAACTCCCATTAACTCACAAATGACTTCCCACTTATCAACCTTCATACTAATGCCCTCCTCCTTCAGTCATGTACAGCATAATGACGTTCTAGTAAAGCAGAGACACCATATCAGTACAGTGGTACTTCGAGATACGAGTTTAATTCGTTCTGTAACCTTGCTCATATATCAAGTTGCTCATATCTCAAAGCAAATTTCCCCATCGAAATCAATTGAAATGCCGTTAATCCATTCCAGCCCCCAAAATGCCACCCCAGTTGTTCTTGGTACGTGTTTTTAATAAGAAAAATGTATTTATAAATGACAAATATTGTATAAAAACATAATAAAAGAGAATGTAAAGGAATAAACTGGTTTTATAAAATGTATTTACCTACTCGTTACACTCTTAATGATACACTTTATCCCTAAACTGAATGTAACTTAACTAATCTTTACTGAACTTAATTGCTATTGGTCTTTGCATTTTTGGCCAATTTAAAAAAAAAACAACAAAAAAACGTGTCCAACGAGGTTTGCCTCTTCCTCCCTTTCAGAATGTTTCTGAAATGGGTGAGACAAGTTTCACTGAAAAGCTCTGATGCACGACCAGTAGCAACTTTTTCGGGGTGTTTCTTCTCCACGAAGTGTGACACCCTCTCCCACATTCCTAAGATCTCCTTTATCTCACTTGTAGAGATCTCCTCCACCTCTGGCTCCTCCTCAAAACCAATTTCTTGGAGAACCTCTGCATGTTGCTGAGACTGCAACTCTTGTAACTCCTCCATGGTGAGTTCCAGAGAGTGCTCCTCGACGAGCTCATTCACGTCTCTCTCATCCACCTCCAGGCCCATGGATTTTCCCAGAGACACTATCTCCTCCTCCACTAGCACCTCGGGTTCAAATCCTTCGAATGTCCTTTTGGCTACAGCCTCAGGCCACAGCTTCTTCCATGCAGAGGTCAAAGTCCTTGTTGTAACATCCAGCCAGGCCTGATCAATAATTCTGAGGCATATCACGATGTTAAAGTGGTTCTCCCAGAACTCTTGAAGGGTGAGGTTTGTGTTCTCCATCACATCAAAGCAGCGCCGAAACAGGTGCTTTTTAAAATTAGAAATCACCTCCTGATCCACGGGCTGCAGGATAGGAGTGGTGTTGGGAGGTAGGTAGACAACCTTTATAAACTTGAACTCTTCGAGAAGCTCATAGTCGAGGTTCGAGGTTCGGTGGGTGAGCAGGAGCATTGTTGAGGATGAGGAGGGCTTGCATGGTTAGGTTGTTTTCCTGTAGATATTTCTTCACAGAAGGGCCAAAAACCAGGTTTACCCACTCCACAAAGAACTGCCTGGTGACCCATGCCTTCGGGTTTGCCCTCCACATAACTTGCAGTTTATCTTTTAAAATCTTATGTGACTTAAAGACTGGGGTTTTCCGAATGGTATAGGAGCAGAGGCTTGATCTTGCTAGTCGCCACACCACTCGCATTGGCGCACAGTGTGAGTGTTAGCCTATCCTTCATGGGCTTGTGGCCTGGCATCGCCTTCTCCTCTGCCATTATATAAGTCCTATTTGGCATCTTCTTCCAGAAAAGCCCTGTCTCATCACAGTTGAAGACTTGCTGGGGGATATATCCTTTGGCTTCTATCAATTCGGAAAAAGTTTTGAGGTAATCCTCAGCTGCCTTCACATCCGAACTTGATGCCTCACCATGCCTGACGATGCAGTGAATGCCGGACCTTTTCCTGAAGTTATCAAAGCAGCCTCTACTGGCTTTAAATGAGTCTTTGGATGCTCCGTCCCTGGAAGTCGCGGGGTCTGCTCCAGCAAATCACCGTAAATCGCTCGCGCCTTCTCGCATATGATGCCCTGTGTTAATGTATCTCCTTTAAGCTGCTTCTCCATCACCCACACCATCAGTAGATTCTCCATCTTTTCAAGGAGAGAGCTACAGAGCTTAGAAATTATTGTAACGCCCTTAGCTGGCATTATACCCTTTATCGACTCCTGTTTAAACATAGTGGATATGTTTAAAGTACTACGCCCGTATTGCCTCGCCAAGTCAGACACTCGCACACCTTGCTCATATTTTTCTATGATTTCACGCTTTAATTCAATAGACATCATCCTCTTCTGAGCACTGACCTTTCCACTTGCTTTCTTCGGACTCATGGTTATAAAAAGAAATGTGATAAAGTATGTAAATGCACAAAATATGCTTTGACAACGAGGTAAACAAGCACAGTGACTGAGGCTTGGGAAACTATGAGACGCTCGAGTCGTGGTAAACTGGTGGGTTGTGTGTAGCCAGCCGATTCGCGCGATTACTCGTATCTCAAATGTTGCTCGTATTTCAAACAAAAAATCACTTGCTCAAAGGCTCGTATCTCAAAAACCTCGTATGTTAGGGCACTCGTATCTCGTGGTACCACTGTATATGATGGTGGTCCCATAAGATTGTAGTGGAGCTGAAAAACTCCTCTCACTTAGTGACATAATAGCCATGGTAGCAAAATGCATTACTCACATGTTAGTGGTGATGCTGATGTAAACATACTGTGCTGCTACCAGTCATATTAAAGTATAACACATATTATTAAATTTAGTACATGATACTTGATAATCATAACAAACAATATTACTTGATTATGTATTTAGCATACTATACCCTTCATTATTATTTTAGAGTGTATTTTTCTACATATTAAAAAGTTTCCTGTCAAACAATATGATGTTAATCAAGCAGCAGCCTCATACATCCTATTTACCACATCTTTTGATTATACAAAGTTTGTCTATTTAATATGTAGAGTGCAAGTTTCTGCTTTGACAAAGTAAGTAAATAAGCTAGTATAACAGCACAGAAACTTCATTTAATATGATCTTTTCTCTTTTTTCTTTTGGATTCTAACTGGCCTCATCCAGAACCCTGACTCACCTGCCTCCTTCCCCATTGCAAATCCATTCCCTCAGTCATTAAGTCCTCAGAACAATGAAGTTCTGGTCAGCATCAAATAGTCTTAAGAATAAAGCCTTGGGTCTATTGACCACACAAGCTAGAGAGAATATCTAGGCTTCAGTGTGTTTAAGCTCCAGATCCATAAAAGCTGTGAAACCACACAAAGTGTTGCTATGGCTGACACCAGGACCAGATGTAATGAACAACTACACAAAACACCCTAGCACAAACCAACCATTAGATTCTATGATTCTGACCACCACTCTAATGCCCTCAGTCACTATGATTACTGATTTCCCCCTTATATAACACATATTATGAAAGCCATTGGGCAACCAGCCCTTTGAGCATTTGCTTACCTGTGGCTCTAGAAGTGGGCTACTTCCTCAATTAGTAATAAACCCTTCCTTTCTTTGTTGCAAACTCCTGTTCATGTCTTATTGGCCTTTGATTCATGCAGTCAAGTGGATCCCACTAGTATAGTAACACCATACAATCATGAGAGTCACATCACTTGTTGTTTTTTTTTTTATCTCCCAAGGGCCATTGTCATTCATGTCTGAAGTGCAATATATTTTCTCAAAGCAGAAATATGTCATACAGATTGTATTCCATTATTAAAAGAAAACAATTATCAACTGGGAGCAATAATATTGAATTAGCTAGTAGTCCATTGGTTGGATTCATTAAATAGCATATTGAATAGTTTGAATAACCTCATTTCATAGCACAAGAAGAATTAATATTTGAAAACCTAAAATGCATAGGACTCCTTTTTATTCATATAACACTAATGTGAAATCAATGAATGAAAAAATAGGCTTCTATTCCTACATCTCTCTGATTGTATCAAGTTCTCTCAGCTTTTATGTGTCACTCCATGACTGTTTTTCAGTCTGAAATATTTTCAACTTCTAAACAGATTTTCCCTAACTTGGCTTTTAAGATATCATTGTCAAAGGACTTTGAGATTACATATAGCTCTGTCTCCAGTATTTTAAGTTGGAAATAACTAGAGGAAAAAAAAAAAAAAAGAAAACACACACACACACACACACACACACAAATGAACTTTGAAACATCAAAGGACATAAAACTTAGATGACAGAACAGGAACAGAGAAAGAGATAAAAAGCAGATGAGAAAAAAAACCCTTAGAATTACTTGCAGCAATTTCAGAAAGGAACTGAGCAGAAACCTGTGAGGTACTAAAGAGTTCAAGTTAACGTGATTTTTCCATTTTTAATAGGTAAGTTATTACAGAAAACTATCATGGGTGGAATTAAGATGAAATTATACATTGAAAGAGACCAACATTTTGACACCTCAAAATGTGCCTTTTGTGATCATGATTTTAAGTTGATTATTAAGAAACATGACTAAGGGAGAAACCAAGATGGTGACACAGATGAATACCTAAACTACTGCCTTGAACAACAGTTTCAAAACTACAGCCAAAAGACAGAACAATATCATCCAGAACCTCGGGAAAGTTGGCTGCAAGAATCAAGTCAATAATTTGAAATACAAAGAAGCAAAAAGACTCAGTTAGAAAAGCAAAAAGAAAAGAGAATGTAAAAGTAGTGTAAGGAACCTCTGGGACAACTTCAAGTGTACTAGCATCAGAATTATGGGGGTGCCAGAAGAAGAGAGAGAGCAAGATACTGAAAATCTAATTGAAGAAATAATGACTGAAAACTTCCCCAACTTGGTGAGAGAAATAGACTTACAAGTCAAGGAAGCACACAGAACCCCAAACAAAAAGAATCCAAAGAGGACCACACCAAGACACATCATCATTAAAATACCAAGAGCAAAAGACAAAGAGAGAATATTAAAAGCAGCAAGAGAAAAACAGTTCATTACCTACAAGGGAGCACCCATACAATTGTCAGCTGATTTCTCAACAGAAACTTTGCAGGCCAGACTGGAGTGGCAAGAAATATCCAAAGTGATGAATAGGAAGAACCTACAACCAAGATTACTCTACCCAGCAAAGCTATCATTCAGAATTGAAGGACAGATAAAGAGCTTCACAGATAAGAAAAAACTGAAAGAGTTCATCAGCACCAAACCAGTATTATATTAAATGCTGAAAGGTATTCTTTAAGAAGAGGAAGGAGAAGAAAAGTAAAGATAAAAGTTATGAACATCAAATACGTATCTATCAAAAAGTGAATCTAAAAATCAAGTGAAATGAAAACCTTATGAACAAAATAAACTGGTGAATATCATAGACTCAGGGGCATAGAAAGGGAGTAGAACTGACAATTCTCAGGTTGAATGAAGTGAGTGGGAGGGTGCAGGGAGAGACTGGACAAAAATCATACACATATGAATGAGATCAAAGGAGCAGGTGGAAGGGAGCTATGGGGGGAAAAAGAAGAACAAGTGTAATAATCTGAACAATAAAGTTTTATTTAAAAAATGAAGTCTCCTACTATGATTGTATTGTTGTCAATCTCTCCCTTAATACCCTCCAGGAGTTTTTTTTTTTTTTTATGTATTCAGGTGCTCCTGTATTGGGTGCGTATATGTTTACCATAGTTATTTCTTCTTGTTGGATTGTTCCCTTTAGTATTATGAAGTGGCCTTCCTTATCTCTTTTTATGTCCTTCACTTTGAGATCCAATTTGTCTGATATAAGTATTTTTACCCCAGCTTTTTTTTTTTCATTTCCCTTTGCCTGAAAAACCATTTTCCATATTTTCACCCTCAGTTTGTGTGTGTCTTATTTTCTGAGGTGGGTTTATTGTAACTAGTAGATATATGGGTCATGTTTTCTTATTCAATCCATTACCCTATATCTTTTAATTGGAGCATTTAACCCATTTACATTTAATGTTATTATTGATAGGTACTTATTTGTCACCATTTTTATTCTTTACCCTTATTCTTTTCTTCTTTACTTCCTTTTTCTTGTTTTTACAACAGAACCTTAGACTTTCTTGTATTGCTGGTTTGGTGGTAATAAATTCCCTTTCTCCTTTTTTGTCTGTGTAGCTCCTCATTTCACCTTTAATTTTGATTCATAGCCTTGCTGGGTACAGTATTCTTGAATTCATACCCTTCCTTGGCATGACTTCATATATTTCATTCCCCATTCCCTTCTGGCCTGATGAGTTTTTGTTCAGAAATCAGTTGCTATTCTGATGGGGTTTCCTTTGTAGGTAACTTTCTGTCTCTCTCTGGCCACTTTTAAGATTCTTACTTTGTTGTTGGTGTTTGTCAATTTAATTATAATGTGCCTTGGTGTCAGTCTTTTGGGGATTGTTGCTTGAGACTCTGTGAGCTTCTTGGATTTGTGCTGGTTTTTTCTTCCCTATATCAGGGAAGTTTTCTGTCATTATTTCTTCAAACAGATTTTCTATTCTGTGCTCAATTTCCTCTCCTTCTGGATCCACTTTTATGCAGATGTTGTTTTGTTTTGTGTTGTCCCAAAGTTTCCTTAGGCTCTCCTTCTGCTTTTTATTTTATTTTTCTAGAAGCTTCTCTACTTGAGTATTTTTTCCTACATTGACTTCTAGCTCACTGATATCGTCTTTTTTTTCTTCTAGTCAACTTTTGATGCTTTCTATTGAGTTATTCATAGTAGTGATGTTATTTTTCATTTCTTCACCGTTCTTCATTTCCTCTTGGTTCTTACTCATATTGTCAAATTTGTCTCCCATTCTTTTAAGCTACTTTATTACCATTTCTCTGAATTCTTTCTCTGACAGGTTGCTTGCCTCCATTTTGCTTAGTTCCTTTTCTGGTGATACCTGCTTTTCTTTCATATGCGGGCTGTTTCTTTGTCTTTCCATGGTGTCTCTTCTCCAGTTCTCTGGTAATGTAGTTCTCTCTCTCCTGCATTGATTTAAAGGCATAAAATAGCTGAAACCAGTTTGTCTCAGTAGATAGAGCGTCGGACTGCAGACTGAAAGGTCCCAGGTTTGATTCTGGTCAAGGGCATGTACCTTGGTTGTGTGCACATCCCCAGTAGGGGGCGTGCAGGAGGCAGCTGATCAATGTCTCTCTCATCGATGTTTCTGACTCTCTATCCCTCTCCCTTCCTTTCTGTAAAAAATCAATAAAGGCACAAAATACAACACAACCATATACTATATACAAGGCATTGAATAGAAATGTATTCATGATACTAATAGCCACAAATAAAAGTGACCACCAGAGAAAGACAAATTAGACTATAGGGTAGAAAGAAGAAGTGAGAAAAGAAGAAAAAGAAAAGAAAATTAATGAGTGCCAAACTGAAATTGGGAGAAGGTAGGAAAAAAAAAAAGAAGAAAAGAAGAAGAAAAAAATAAGAGAAAAAAGAAAGAGAAGGGGAACAAATTATATATATGGGGAGAAAACTCCAATAGAACAGCCACTAATCTCAACAAATGCCAGCAACAAGTACCTACAATTAATACAAATTACAACTAATATCTAGCAAGTTGTGAGAAAACAGAAGAAACAAACAAAAATAAAGCAAACAAAACAAAACAAAAAGAATAAGCAAAATAATCTTACAAAAAAAGCATAAAAAAGCAATATAATCAACATTCAAGCACACAACAACAAAAAGATAGCAATAAATAATGTTTTGGATAGTGAAGACTGTAGAGAGAGGTGTGTATGGACTTGATACAGGATATTGGAAAATAGATATATAAGTAGGGTGAAATTTTAACAGGTGGTAAAAAGAAAGAATAGGGAAAATCTAAAGTAAGAAAAGGGTAATAAAAACAGGACAAGAAATGGGAAAAGTTAGGAAGAGAGTGATGGCATAAAGGTAGAGTTGAGATAGAGTAAAATGATGCTAAAGGAAGTATTAAAATATAATACATATCTCTAATCCCAAAGTAAAATAAAGAGAAAATAAAATGACACTTTTTTTTTTCCCAAAAAGGTAAAATAGTAGTAGTAGTAATAATACTGATTGAAAACAAAAATGTAATAATTAAAAAGGTAAAATCAAGTGAGGAAAAAAGAAAAAAATAGTTTCTTAAGTAAAAGATGAAAAAAAAATTGTGCAGTAGTGAAGGTCACTTCCTCTATTGTTCTATTTGGCATGCCTGTTTCCCAGTCAGGACAATATTACAGTTCCCTGCATGCCACTGATGCTCTGTGTTGTAAGGCAGTCCTGGTTTTTAAGCAGACGGTGTGTCTTAATCTCTTTATTATTTTATTTGTGATTACACATGAGTCTATTTGTCAGTCAGCCCCTGGGTGGCAGTGTTTCTGGATTGACCTCTGAGACTATAGGTCCTCTCTAGCCTGTGCTTAGATCCTGTTTTCCATGTGCCACTCAATACCGGTTTGTGGGAGTGGGCTGCCCCAGAGCTGGTTCTCTGAGGGTCAGTCAGTCCCTGCTCCAATCCCCAGGTTCCAGAAAAATAATTTTTCCCTGCAGTCTCCCAGGGTGTCCCCAACTTGGTGATCCTATGTATTGGGCTTAGCAATCAGAAGCAAGGATCTGAAGAGGAAAGAGCTCAAGTCTGCGCAGTCCTCCTTCCCTGCTCTTGTCCAAGCACCTGACACACTTTAATAATTTCCAGGCTGCCCTTTTGCATCAGATCTGAGATCCCCTCTAATAGCAGCTCTGAGGACCCCTACCACATTCATGGATCATGCCAGGCCCAACAGCCACAGATTTCTCTAGGTACAGACTTCCCCCAGTCCTCCAGCTCCCAAGTGTGCACATTTCTCTGTCCTGTGGGACCAGAGACCTCACCTTATCCCAGATGAAATCTGATCTTTCTATGTGGAGTGTAGAGAACCTCTGAATTTGAGTGTTTGAGCCAATTTTGGACCGGTGTCCTGGGGCTCACAGCTGTTCAGTGGGTGCCACAGTTGTAGCTTTCCAGGTTTCCTTAAACATCCATTTTCCCCTTCAAGATGGCACAGTCTCCATGTCTGAGATAGTGGCTATGGGAGAAAAATCCAGGAACAGTGAGGGCTGCCCAGTCAGGGGAGCCCCGTCCAGCAGTCCCTGGAGTATAGCTGTTCCTTAACTCGCCAACAAACACTCCCAGTGAGACCCTCAGCTGTTCTCTCTGTCTGCTCAGGGACAAGACTTGGGACATATCTGTCTATTCCACAACCATTTTTTTTTAATAGCCGTGGCTAATTATCTTAGAGGCCCGATACCCAAAATTCATGCAATAATAGATCTTCCTTCCCCAGCTGCTGGCACCAGCTTCTCTCAAGCACCCAGGACTCAGGCTTCCCTCGCAGCCCCAGCTTCGTCCAGATTCTTTAAAAGTATATTATGCTTTTATTATTACAGATTAGGCAAATAAAAGTGATAAAATAGTGGGAACCTGAGACATAAGCCAAGAGGCTCCATGTCCTCTCAAAGGAAATAATTAAAGACTCGTGATAGACAAAAGGTAAAAGTAGAAAAGCAGGTTTTATTGGGCAGAGGGGCCAACCAAGAAAAGCCACTCCACAGACAGTGGCAGACTCTCCTCACAAGAGAAGGCAGAGAAACCCCAACCACCTCTACAGGTTGATCTTAAGGCTGTTTGTAATTTATTTGTGAATTGCTGGTATGTGGAAATAGAATAGAAAAAATGTTGGGATTAACTTTAACCTTTAAAAGGTATATTTTGTGGCTTTGTGTTTTCCTTTTAGGGTTATACAATACAGTATGGGTAAGTCACTATTAATAAATCTTTGCTGAAATTTTCTTGGTTCCAGAGGCTTCTTGTGTTCTGCTTCCATCTTTGTTCAGCCAAATTTTGTGTCAGGCAGCACATAGCACGTCCTGGCTTAACTTTGATTGACTTTAGTTAATGTATATATTTATGTGTGTCTCCTATATTAATATCAAAGACTTAAAGCATATGTACCTAAAACTAAGTGGAGGAAATCATGCAACTTTACAATGGTCATATTTTGAGAAGCACAGCAAAATGGTGACTGTAAAAGAGGGAGGTCATTCTTCTGGGAAAGCCTGAGGAGAAATCAGACTGGGGCAGGCACAAGCCCACAGAATACCCAGGAAAGCAATTGTGTGGGGACGGTAACCTAAATGGTGAGGTGAGGTGTTTTCCCAGGGTTGTGTCTTGAGATGCCAAAGAACGAGCTTTGCAGACCAGAAGATGTAAGCACAAGTGTGGAAAGTTTATTTATGTTAAAGAGAAATCCATAGGCCCCCAAATGGTGTCACTTGTGCTAAAGCCTATGAAACCTAACCTAGATGTAATACCTGACCTCACTGCAGTTCAGCCTTTTCCCTGAATGTGACCTTAAACTTGTGAGTCTGTAATTTCCTGACCAACACTAGTGAAGTAACCTCCCTGACAAGACCCTGGTTGCCCTTCTCACAAAGAAACGTACCCTTGCCTGAAGCAATCCTTTCTCTTTTTCTTTTTATTACATACCATTTTTAAATTATAGTTGGCATACAATATCATGTTAGTTTTGTGTTTAAAATAGTGATTAAATATTTATAGAGCTTATGAAATTATCACCCAGATAAGTCTAGTACCCATATGACAGCATATACATAGTCCTTACCTTTCTATTGATTAGATGGGGTGCCTGCTGATTCATGAATCACTCAATAATATTAATTAGAGCTTCAAATTTACTTCAAATATTTTTTTTCTTTAACATATTCAAGGTACATTTTTCTCTATTATTTTATTTAATTTTTTATATTAAAATGATTTTAAATAGTTTTTAAATTATTTCTTCAGTTTGAACACATATGCCTACAGCTAGGGAAGTAAAATCATTATATCAAAGCGATAAAATAAAAAAAAAACAAAGAATAATGTATATGATAGTATCTTAATAGTAAGAGCCAAACTTAACCAGCATATTATGGAATTGAAATCAAAGTTTCATGGTACAAAGACAGCAAGGACATAATAAACTTAAGCTATTTTGCCTATGGATTTCAGTCTTTTGTTAATAATAAAACTGGCCAAACTCTCTGGGAAATGTACTCTATTCCCCAAATATGTACATGTACAAAAGGTTTTCAGTTGTCATTTTGATTTTAGAATAAATAGAATGTGTGGGCTATTTAGGGACTGAAACAGTTCAGTGAACGACAAATTAGAATTGTAAGGGATATCTAGGAGCCATAGACAGCCTTTCATCATAATATTTATATATTTTTTTCAATATCCGACAATAGCTACAGATTAGCACTGGTCCTGGACATCAAGTACTCGACTTTCTGCACCACAATTTCTGTCCTGTAATCTGGCTGAATCTATTAACAATGTTATAATACATTTTTTCCATAATAATTTCTAATAAACTATTCTTCATTTACCCTCTTCATCTTAATTTACAGCCTTGTTTCTATTATAAATTATTACCATTCTATGATTTTTCCTTTTTACCAGAAAACATGTTATTGTCCTTTCCTTTTGGGAACTGAGCTTTGTTCCTATGATAATAAAAAGAATATTAATGTCAAAATATATATTTTTAATATCTGGTTAAGAAAATACCTACTGTACCTTTTGACATTTATGTTTTAATACTATGTTTTGAGATTTTACAGATGGATTCTGATTTCCATGCTTTTCTAAAGAGAATCACTCAAGACCTTCTTAGCCTTTGAAAGATTACAAAAAAGTAACAAATGCCTATATTCTTTCTGTTATCAGGTTGTATGTATATGGATATATTTTCTTAGTGTTTGCTTAAAATCTGATATGCTGTGATGAAGTCATAGCCATCTGCATCTCTCAGAATTAATATCAGAAAGTAGTCAATATGTTCACATCAATAACAAAACTATTAGATATTAAACCAGCAACTTAAATTGATGAAATAAAGAAATTATGCAGGATAATCCATTTGAAAATTAACATTATGCTTTATGAAATATTTTCAAATTAAATTAAATTATCCAGCATATTAAATATCTAACTTGTGACTCTTATATATAATTCATGAATCATTGAAAGGGATATTTTCAAATGTAAAGTAAAACAGTATTAGTGGATATTTTTATTTTTTTGTTCTTAGTTTTTTTTTTTTTTAGGATCTTTAAGTAAAAGATCCTAGTACTTAGTTTGTTTAAAAGAACACAAAGCTTTATGAAACTTCTCACCATGTAGTTTCACACATAAAAGATATCCACGGAAAAGACAATTAAGAAATATATAATCTCATATAAATTTTAATTCATATGATTTATATGTAGTATCAAATAGTTTTAAAGAGTAAGTTCATGACTCAAACACACATAAATGAACATATGTAAATAATTTCATTTTGCTTAATTATTGAGAAAATCAGTAAAATGTTTCTAGAAATTTTTCAAAGGAGAAATAAAAAAATAAACACATTTATAGGTAATCAGACATGCAAAATTGACTTATTCCACATGGAAGTTTCTTTCTTGAACCATAAAACAATTCATTCTCATTTGTGGAAATAAACTCACTGATCTGGGAGGCTGGTTTGAGAAACAGGAGTATAAGGCCTATGCCCATATTCTACACTTGGATTCTCCTTCTTAGGCCAAACAACACCTTTAGACAATACAACACAAACAGTTAACACCATGGGCCTCGAAAAACAACAACAACAACAACAACAACAACAACAACAACAACACACAATTCATTTGATGTGAACCCAAAGAAGGAATTTATCTGCTACGATAGATTCCCCATGGTCAACCAAAGACCCAAATGTTATAAATAACACAAGCCCAGGAGCCATTTGCTTACAGGGCTTCCTGTACTTTGTATACTAGGAAGAACACCAAACTGAATAGTTGGCACTATGCTTTATTCTCTTATGCTCTCTGGGTCAAATACTACGAATGAGTCCCAGCTTTTATCTTTTACCAATGGATTAAGACCTGCCCCGTCCAATCAGAACTGCTCCATAATGACAAAATAGGATATGCAATGCCGCCAATCAGGACTGTGTAATTCAGATGAATCAGAAAGTATGAATTTGGATATCTCATGTACAGAAAACAAACCTAATTGGGAAACTGGGCAGGAACTTTTGCTATAAAAGATGGACTCCCCTTTGTCTCAGTGGAACACCATTTAGGTTGCTACCTGAATCTGTGTCTTCTAGACTGCAATGCCTTTTGCTCAAATAAATGCTTTTTTTTAAAATTTCAGTCTAAAATTTATTTTGACTTATCACACAAGAGAGAGTAGAGAAAAATATAAAAGAATAGCTTGATTTTATCAGGGATAAAGATGGCAAGTGAGAATCAATAACAAAATCTAGGTATCAAACTAAAATATAAGCAGCCTGGGAACTCAATGTAAAGAGAGTGGAGTTCAGAACTCCATGCTGACTTACACATGTTCATAGATTATACAGTCTTTAAGCAGCAAGATGCAAGTGGCTGGTATTGCAGTCTGTCAAAGGCTAGGTCTGTGGCCACAAGCAGTACAAATTGGGCAGTCATAGAGGTACCTCACCTATCTTTCCACTTGTGTGGAAATAAACAAATGCCAACCAGATGCGAGCAAGCCAAGGCGATTTATTCAGAGTTTGCTATATAAAAAGGGAGTCCATCATATCACTTGTGTTTGAAACAGACTCAAAAGCAAGCAGAGGAGTGAGGAAGATTTATAGTGGAATAAAGAAAAAAGCTTCAGGTGTTCCCCGACTGGAGACTGTTGGCATGGGAAAGCTGCAGGGAAGCTAAGTAGAACTGGGGCATTCTGAATAACTGGGGAGAGGTGCATACGTGGCTTTCTTGTGTTGGTCCTGAGTTGAAAGCAGGGATAAAAATTAGGGAAGTTATCAGTTAATATAAAAGCCCTGGCCATTTTATAGTAATTGTTATAGAAGTTTTGTTTGGCTTCTTGAATTGTTAATGGAGACAACAGTCTGACTTCCCACAAGATTTATACACAGATTTGTAGTAGGTTGGCCTCCTGGTAGGTTCTTTTCTTTCTTCTTCTTTTATTTTAAAATATATTTTATTGATTTTTTTACAGAGAGGAAGGGAGAGGGATAGAGAGTTAGAAACATTGATGAGAGAGAGACATTGATCAGCTGCCTCTTGCACGCCCCTTACTGGGGATGTGCCTGCAACCAGGATACGTGCCCTTGACCGGAATCGAACCTGGGACCTTTCAGTACACAGGCTGACGCTCTATCCACTGAGCCAAACCGGTTTTGGCTCCTGGTAGGTTCTTATATAACACTTTTTAATATTTTCAACCTGTGTAGCACAATAATTTTTAAAACATGCAATGCTTGACTATTTAGTCAGGGGCACTGGTCACTTTTCCTTTGGACTGTCAAATAAAAAAAATGACAACAGTTAACACAATAGCTGTCCAGTGTGAATGAATCAAAATTACGCTTACTTTTTGTCACATTGGCAAAAAATATAACATTTTGGTTTGCTGGAAACTTTTAATAATTACTTTGTGTGCCATGAGATGAATAAGGTTGAAAATCACTGTTGTAGAAGAAGAGATGGTTTCCAAGCATATTAATAAACATTAAGGTATGCCATTTATTGTAGTAATTAGAAAACTATTGAAAAATATATAAAATATGTTTATCCATTTAAAAGTCTGTTCTAAATTTTCCTAAGAGTAGCTACATGTGTATTTAATGTGTATATAGTTAGAACATATAATACATACTTACCTTATATATGTGAATGTGTCTATATGTACATATGTGTGTCTATATTTGTGTGTGTGTATATATATATACATACATATATGTATATATGTATGTATATATACATATATGTATATATGTATATATATATATATATATATATAAAGATATATATGTGCTTTTAGCATTCAAATTGCCACTTTTTATTTTGCCACCATATTTTCAAAGAAAAAGTCAGCATGTAAATTGCATGTTTTTCCTGAATGATTTCTTCCTTCTTTTGTTAGCCTTTACCCAATTAAATTTTTGCATTGATTATCAGAGGGAGTAGAAGAGAGAGGAAAAGAGAGAAACATTGATGTGAGAAAAACACATCAATTGGTTGCCTCCTGAATGAGCCTGACCAGGACCTGGGCTGGGGAGGAGCCTTCAAGGGAGGTAAATCAAACCCTTTGGTCCACAGGCTGATGCTCTTATCTAGTTTAGTTCAATGATTGACCTAGAAAATTTAGTTTTCCAAACTGTCTATGGCTCTTCCTTCTTTTAATTCAAATATTTTTCTACTTATATCTTCAACATGATTAGTCTGAGCATGGAAGAGAGGATGCTAATGACTTGAACTCTACCAGATGAGTAGCAGTTGTTTGTGTTTTCCACATAAGAAAAACTTAAAATATTATAATGTCAAATAATTTTTCTTCTGTTTTTTATTGTTTCTGTAAGGGAATTTCAGGAGTATCATGTATGCTGAGTGTCAGGAAGAAACAAATGTTATCGTAATTAAGTAATGATAATTATTCCTCTCAATTATAAGACATATTCTGTGTCTGTGTGGGGAAGCATGGGACTTGGTTGGAAAGTTTGTAAGGAGAAAATTCCGAATGAATTTTCTAGGGCAGTTGGCTGAAGGTGGCCATCCCAATTATTTCTTGACCTTTCCAAACAAGTCTGTGTACATGACAACCCTCAAGTGTTTACCAGAATCATTCTGCTTTAAAGTACTGCTGATGTTTGTGTCCTCCCAAGAATACTTACGCTACTGATAGCATCTACTAAAAGTCAATTTTAGGTCATGCTGCTGTTACAATAAAAATCTGAAGAGGCAGGCAAACGAGTCTACTTGGTTTCTCTAGCCAGGTGGTCCTTTAGTCTTCTATTTCACAGAAACATGAATCAGAGTAATCATTCATCCTCAGGGTCTGCTGGCCAGCCCTAGCATGTCTGAAACTAGTCTAAGTGTATTTTGTTAATTTATTTCATCCTCAAAAGAATAATAACAATTAGCATTATCCCTGCTTTACAGATGTTAAAGATGATTTCGAGTGTTAGAGATTTATATTAACTTGCCTTTGGTCACCTCTTAGTCTTAGAGCCAGAATGTGAACTCAAGTGTCTAGCTTTATAGCTGTGTGCTTAACCATTCTAGCACATTACTACTATAAAGAAAGTAGTAAATAGAGTACTAGTTCCATGTACCTCTATTTTACATTCAAATAATTTGTTTATATTAATAAATAGAGAACCCATAATCACAAGTTAATCAAAATAATTAATAATCCTGTAACATTAATATATGAAAAGATAAGTAATGATACCTACAATAACAATTCACATATAATTCATTCTGAAATCCTCAAAATATTATCCCTTAAAAGGCAGTATGGCAGATTGAGTGCACATAATTTATAGCAATGATTAACCTTTATTAAGATACTTACTATGGGCTAGTCTTTTAAACTCTAAATTTCCTTTGCTATGTCTCATTAACCCTATGAGTCAGATACTAGTATTATCCTTCTCTATAGATATGGAGAAGATTTTAAGTAAGCTAAATACTATCCTAGAGCTGGCATTAGTAGAGACATGACTCAATGCAGGGTTAATTCTAAAACTTAAACTTTGTGAAGAAAGCTAGGATTAATTCTAGTTTAGTTACATATTCAATGATTGACCTAGAAAATTTAGTTTTCCTTAGACTTAATTGCTCCTTCTTCTATAAGAAAATATCTATTTCAAAACATATTTTTAAAGACTGTAAATATTAACATTCTTGCCAATTAATGGAAACCATTAAATAAATGGTAGACCTTAATATTTGTTAATATTCTGTGGCACAGTGATTATCATGTTACTTTTGTTTTTGAATAATCTATAATGTTTTATTGTAGATTATTGTTGAAACAATAACAGTAACCAATAACCAAGAGAATAGTAATATTCAACTCAACTTCAAACTTTAAGTATAATTCTTCCCCTTCAGATAGAGACAATAGGTACCTGAACTCTCTTTTCTTGGAGCCTTTTTTGTAGAACACTTGTAATTGTAAATTATCTCTCTGCTCCTGTAAAATACAAGCAAGTCTGCCAGATTCTTGCCAATTTTACAAAAATAACTGTTTTTCTTAAGAAAAAGGGAATTATCTTCTTGAATGTAAACATGGAAGGCCATAGTACTTCTCTCTCCTAGTCTCTGAGAGAAGGTAGAAACCTAACTTTAATGGGTGCAAATTAGCAAACATAGTCTAATTACAGAGAAAAACATCTACATACCCAGGCATAACTAAATGATTGACACATTTATTGATCAACCTTTCCTCCATTCCTCCATGAATGTCCCCCAGTACTTTGTCACTGGCATACCCAGTAGTTAAATTCCCATCCTACACCCAGATTTCTTTCTCCCAGTGGAGTTGAGTTGCTCCACTCCCCTGTTGCAATAGTATCAGAACAAAATCAACTTTTTTTTTTCCTCATCTTATCAGGTACCTTTTTTTTCTTAATATCTATAAGATATTGTAATGTGGTGCTTCGTACCTATGAAAACAGTTTTCAGTATAAAAACTATTGCCTAATTACTAGCAAATGATGTGAAATACACTTTGAAAAACAGATACATCCACCTTGAGGATCTTTGTGTAGAAGCTGGAGCTTCAAGGTAGACGTATAAGAATGGGAATTGCCTTTAGAGCACATTATGTTATTGCATTTTAGGATCCTCTTTAGGAAAACAAGCTCTAATGTGCTTTCTAGAGTGATAAAACATTTAATAAAAGTAAGAAAAAGAGGCACAGGAGACCTTAGCAGCTCTTTTGCCCTTTAAAATAAATTACTTGCCTGAAAACTATTAGCTTAATACTCCCTTCTAGTAAAAACTATAATTTATCCTGTTAAAGCAGAGGGAATTTACTGGGTCTTTAAAATTTCTTTTCATCTTCATTCAAGGTCTTAGACCTGATCCAAAATAAAATAATCTCTTTGCATACACAGGTTGTAATGTGAGGAACAAGGTTCTAAAATAATGTCATTTTTCCTATCAACTAATAATCAACAAATATTCAGTGCTAAAAGAACAATGATAACTTGGTCAATTTCTTCTCAATTTTGTGCACTAATAGAATCTGAGATGAGCATACCCCTGACCTTATGAGTTTACTCTTCCATGAATTGTTAATGATTATCTTCACAGAGTAATAGTATACATCCATTTCATTTTTCTTAAATAAGAGTTAAATTAATAAACTGACTAAACTCTGCCATCAAAACTCTCTAGAATAAAGTTACATTGTCCCTGCCATATCTGTGAATAGCAGTTAAGTTTTTAACATTCTGTATTTTCACAAGTCTTTTTTGATATTCTATAAGAACCAAGAAAAAAGTGACTAAATATTAAGCCTTTTTTTGAATAAGAGTATTTTTTGTCATATTGTAGAACCAATTCTGGAATGAAAACAAGGAAATAATTTCAAGAATTAACTAGGTAATACTTTAAACAATAAAAAAATAATAAAATAAAAAAAGATAATTCACTACGGGTATTAAAAAATAACTGAATATTCTTACTTTTTAAAACAATTGATGCATTTTATAATGCTAAAAATATTAGTGTGTTGAAACTTGCTTAAATATTTATTGACTTATAAATAAGTATCTTAAAAGTCAAAATAAATTGAGTTGAGATTTACATTTTGTTTTTATTTTTTCCAATTTATTTATTTGTTAATTTATT
>PVJN01015484.1:0-44269 GCA_004026805.1 Lasiurus borealis | reverse complement strand
ACGTGCAGCGTCAGACGCTGGGAGGGGGCCGGGGCGGGGAGCCGGGGGAGAATGGGAGGACGAAGAGGAGGAGGGAGGAGGAGGGAGGAGGGAAGAGGGAGGAGGGAGGAGGGGAGGGTAAATAGTGGGCCAGGCAGGAAGATGGCGGCGGGAGCGGAGGTGTGAGTGGACTTGAGGGGTTGTCTGCAGCCGGATTTTTCTCTTCTTCCCCTTCTTCCTCTCCCTTTCCTTCTCCTTTTGAGGTTGGCCCTGACGGGGCTGAGTGCGGGCGGCGGCGGCACCGGTCGCAGCGCAGGGGTCACGGCGGCGGCGGCGGCGGCGGCTGACGGCTGGAAGGGCAGGCTTCCCTCGCCGCTCGTCCTCCTGCCGCGGTCCGCCCGGTGTCAGGCGCAGCGGCGGCGGCGGCGGCGCGTGGGGTGGACGCCGTCCTCGCTCCAGCTCCCCGCCGCGCGGGAGCGGGCGCCCTTCCCCTCGCCGCCCTCCGGCCTCGCGCCCCGCCGACCGGGCGCCTCCGCCTCCTCCTCCTCCTCCTCCTCCGGCGGAGCTCGCGGAGCAGGGGCCGGGCTCGCGCTCGCCTGCCGCGCCTCCATGTCGGACAACCAGAGCTGGAACTCGTCGGGCTCGGAGGAGGACCCGGAGACGGAGTTGGGGCCGCCTGTGGAGCGCTGCGGGGTCCTCAGCAAGGTGAGCCGCCCCGCGGGGCCGGAGCGCAGCCCCCTCACCCCCTCCCCTTCCCCTGCACAGACTCACCTGCCGCGCGGGGCGCGCCGCTGGGGGCGCGGGGTGGGGCAGGGCGGGGGGCGCGCGCGGTCCCGGAGCGGCGGCGGCGGCGGCGGCGCTGGCGGCGGCATATGCCCGGGTGCGGGCTGAGTCCTGGGTGGTAGGAGCGCCCAGGCGAGGGAGGATGGATGGAGCGGGGCGGAGGGGAGAAGGGCACTGTCCTCCCCGGCTGCCCAGGGGGGGTTTGCCGCCGCACAACCCCGCGGAAGACGCGTCCCTCCCACCCACCCACCCCCGGGTCCAGGGAAGGGGCAGGATAGGCGCACCCTGACTTGGGGACTCAGGGTGGCAGCTGTCCCGGGTATGGGAATCCGGGCTGAGCCACGGCGGTGGCAGACCTGCATGGGGAACCGTGCAAAAACGGATCCCCAAAGAGACTGCTGCTAGCCCAGAGGTGCCGAGCAGAGTAGGGTTGGGTGGGGGGATGATTCTGGGAACGTGGCTGTCGCAGCTTAGACTTTGATGGCTGCAATCGCAGGTGGAGAACGGTGCCAAGTTAGAGGAAGGGGGAGAGAGACCTCAGGGAGGAGGACTTTGGTACTTTCCCCCCCACACCGTTTACCCCCGTGCAGAAAAGAGCTACGTATTGAGTTTCTTAGAACGTGGGACGTACAAAAAGATACTCACAGGAACTTGGGAATGTTGGAATGGAGACCGACTGTTTAGTCCAGGAAGAAGAGCATTATTTAATAAAAATATTCTTGCAATCAGAGGGCCAGAGTAAGGAAAGCATGCACGGTATACCTTTCCGATTATTTTTGTTAAGAGCCCCCCTCCCCCTTTTTCACAATTTTAGTAAAACAAGTAGTCATGTATAGGCTCTTTTTAAGAGAGGAGGAGGAGGAGGAGGAGGAGGAGGGGTGATCTTTTGATAGTATGGGGTGGGGGAGCCGGTGGTGTCATTTGTTTGTTTTTCTTAAAGTTAGGAGAAGATCCACATTGCTTTTTATTGCTTTTTTTTTTTTACTTCCTTCTCCCTTCCTGTTAAACTTTTAGAAATGGCTGGAGCCAGCAGTTAACCTGGAGAAAAAAGGAGGGCAGCTGGGGCGAGTCTCTCAAGCTGGGTCATAAGATACTAAGTCATGTGCAGCTATTAAGAAATCACCCTGCTTCCAGTATACGTACTTTGGCTAAGCACTTGGACATCGTTTGGAATTGTTTCATATGAGGTGCTTATAATGTCTAGAAAGCTAGTGAGGAAAGGCCTAGGAAAGGCACGAATATATCAGAACAAAGGCTTAACAAGTGTTAATTCTTATTTGCATAGCAGAAAAATTACGGTGTGTGTTGATATTGTGCTCGTTATTGGAATTTTAGTGAAAGGTTTTCAGTAAAATGTAGCTCTCTGGCGTTTCTCTAGATTAACTGTATCTTGTAATTTAAGAATCTGTATTGAATTCATTTTGTAGTAGGTATAAATTTGCAGATGGAATTATTATGAAATAGGCTCTTTGCTTCTGAGTGATTCTGGTAGTTTAATTGCTTTTCTCATTAGATGAGAAATTAGTATTTTAGTGTGGTTAAGTA
The DNA here is from genome assembly GCA_004026805.1 of Lasiurus borealis. Lineage (NCBI taxonomy): Eukaryota > Metazoa > Chordata > Mammalia > Chiroptera > Vespertilionidae > Lasiurus > Lasiurus borealis. The sequence continues at coordinate 41,962 of PVJN01015484.1, read as the reverse complement.
TTTGACTAAACAAGCTGTACTTTTGATCTATTGATCATTTTGGGGGGATTAGAGTGACTAGTGGAGTCACTAGTGCTCAGAGTATTCAGAGCACAATAGTAGGCATACTGTATGGAAATATGTAAAAAATGGAAGACTGTCTCTTTGATATTTATATGTAGTATTTGACCACTTCTGTGGTAGGTAAGTAACTTTAGTGTTTCTGCATACTTAGATCAACAGGAATATAGGTTTTGGTGTTATTCTTTTATTTCACCAGTCATTCCAGTTCTCCTTCCCTTGGATTCCTATGGCATTTTATATGTAACTTGGTTCTTTTTATTTTAAATGTAGATTTCTTTTTTCTTTTGAAGATATAGCTTGGGAACAGAAATCTTTGTTTCTTTTACAGTGTCTAGCATATTGCCTTGTCTCTCTCTAGTTGTTATACAGGGACGAGTGAAGTACTTTATGGGAGTAGAGAAAGGCAAAAATCTGCCTTCTAAATATGATAATAGTCTAATATTACTGACTAAAGGGTCCTGAGGCTTATGTACTTTATTGGGTCCTCTAAAAAGAAATGATATGAAAGTGTGAACACAAAATTGCTAGGGGCCCTTCTGTCACTTTGAAAAAGCTGAGCTGCAACTAAGGTTAAGCTTCCTTAGCTATGCTTAACTGCCTTAACTCAGAAAGTGTTTGGCAGTGTTCTCAGTCTCTTCTTACTTTGTCTTAATAATTCTGAAGTAGATTTTGACAGAGAAATAGAGAGGATAAGTAACCTAACCATAGACACACAGTTACTAGCTTCTGAAGGGCAATAATTGAAAGTGAAGTGCATTAAGATTGCCAGTCTAGCCGAAACCGGTTTGGCTCAGTGGATAGAGGGTCAGCCTGTGGACTGAAAGGTCCCAGGTTCCATTCCTGTCGGGGGCATGTACCTTGGTTACGGGCACATCCCCAGTAGAGGGCGTGCAGGAGGCAGCTGATTGATGTTTCTTTCTCATCGATGTTTCTTTCTCATCGATATTTCTCTCTATCCCTCTCCCTTCCTCTGTAAAAAATCAGTAAAATATATTTTAAAAAAAGATTGCCAGTCTAAACAATTTATGTTGTAGGCAATGGGGAGTTGTTCATGTAAGTTTTGGTGCTGAGCATTCAGTGAGATAAACATGTAAGATAAGTAAGCAAATATGCTTAATAAGTAAATAAGATTACTTAAGTTATGAAATAAAAAACAGAAGGTACTAGAGATAACATTATTAAGCCTTCTCAGAAATCTAGGAACCTGATAACTTAATCAGATTAATTGAAAATACAGAAGAGTAGCCAAATTTAAGGGTTTAATATGTAGGAAAGATGAATAGGAGTTGGTAATAGGCTATAAAGACTGAGAAGGAACCTTCAGGAATTGAGTATTCTTAAAAATATAGTAGGGGTCATCATGATTTTATTCAAACATTCAAATAACAAAGAAACTGAAGCTCAGGAAAGTTAAATAACTTTTCAAAACTCCTCATGTAACTAGTAAAGTAATTGAATCTCTGTTTGTGTATCCACTGCTCTGTCCATACAATATACAAACGCTCAGTCAGGTTTGAGTCTGAATGACTGCAGAAGTCAAGGAAATGGGAACTTAGGGAGAAAGTGAATTGAGTTTTGTATGTAAGAATCATTATTTCAACTTTCAGTATAAGTGGTGGTAAATCATAGAGAGTTAAAAAAAAAAAAGGGAATGATGATTAGAGAGCCCTTAGGAAATAATGAGTTAAATTGCCAGCATGGATAACCACTCAGAGAGGAGTTGTAATGATGGGGCTTAGAAGATTTAAGCCCGATCTCAAACATGCTGAGATAGGGAATAGGAAAGTAAAGATTTCTCAATGGGTAAAGAGTCTGAGCCAATGCAGTATGTATATTTTTAACAATCGTGAATTTGTTTTTGGCAGACAATTTTGGAATTGTCTATATTTAAAACCCCCAGAACATGAAAATAAGAAAAATCAAGAATTCCCATAGAGGTTATATTTCCGCCATTGCAAGTTTATTGAGTGTGCTCTTCAGTGTGCAGCGAAACTTTAGCAACATAGAAACCATTTATAGGTACTGGAAACAGATAATCCAAGCATGTTTTTGAAAAACCAGTTTTGTATTAGTATATTACTTTTGAGTTTGAAAAACAGATCTTCAGAGAAACTTGGAAAATGAATTAACTGTTTTAAATATGAAATGTTGAGTTCTGTAGAGGAAAAAAAATAAAATTGAAATAGACTTAATAAAGATTAATATAGTATTCCTGTAGGAATAACTTACAACAAAAGTACAGTTTTGGCCATGATTAGCTTCATAATTCTGTTGATTTAAAAGATCTCATGCAGTACTTGGTATAGGAGACTATATAACCAAATTTACATTTCTATTGAATATCTTAATTGTAGCAGGGACCAAAATAGTTTAAGAGCCATGAGATGGTGAGGAAGAGAGGATGAAGGCACACAAAGGGCAAAGTATACTTTTAAACAAATTTTATTGAGGTAACATTGTTTAATAACATTATATAGATTTCAGGTATACAACTGAAATTTAATATTTCTATACTCTATTGAATGCTCACCTCCAAAAAGTCTAATTTCCATCCTTTATCATATATTTGACCCTCTTTACCCATTGCACCCTCCCACCACTTCCTTTCCCCTCTGGAACCATCAGTCTGTTATTGTATCTATGCGTTTGTTTTTGTTTTGTTAGTTCACTTGTTACTTTTTTTTTGACATTCCACATGAGTGAAATTGTATGGTTTTTGTTATGTTCCACTCTATCTGATTATATTTCACTTACCATAATACCCTCAAGATTTATCCATGTTGTCAAAATGGCAGTACTTCATTTTTTATGTCTGAATAGTAGTGCTCAAACACATGCCGCCACCACCACCACCACCACCACCACCACCACCACCACCACCGCCGCGCACGCGCGCACACACACACACATACATATACACATCTTTATTCATTCATCAGTGAACACTTAGCTTGTTTCCATATGTTGGTATTGTAAATAATACCTCATTGAACATAGGGGCATGTATACCTTTTCAAAATAGTATTTTCATATTTGGGTAAATACCCAGAAGAGGAATTGCTGGTCCATATGATAGTCTATTCTTAATTTTTTTTAGCAACCTCCATACTGTTTTCCATAGGGTCTGTACCAATTTACAATCTCAAACAGTGCAGAGGGTTCCCTTTTCTCCACGTCCTCTATAACACTTGTTATTTTTTGTCTTTTTGATAATAGTTGATCAAATGGGTATGAGGTAATATCTCATTGTGGTTTTGATTTGCATTGCTTAATAATTGGTGAAGTTGAACATCTTCTCCTATGCCTATTGGCCATCTGTTCGTCTTCTTGCAAAAATGTCTGTTCAGATCCTCTGTCCATATTTTTTTTCCTCTGTCCATTTTTTAATTGGATTGTTTGTAGGTTTTGTTGCTGTTGTTGAGTTATATGAGTTCTGTCCAAATATATTTTAAATATTAGCCCTTTATCAGAAGTATTATTTGCAAATATCTTTACCATTTGGATGGTTGCCTTTTTGTTTTGTTGGTTTCCTTTGCTGTGCAGAGGCAAAGCAGAATTTTACTTTATTTTTTAATATGTTTTTATTGATTTTTAGAGGGAGAGTGAAAGAGATAGAAGCACCAGATAGATAAACATCACTGCCTCCTGCATGTCCCCTACTGGCGATCAAGCCTGCGACCAGGCATGTGCCCTGATTAGATATCAAGCCAGTGACCTCTTGGTGCATGGGTCAACTTTCAACTACTGAGCCACACCAGCCTGGCAAGTGGCAAAGCATAATTTTAAACTGAAATCTGCTTCTGTTTTATTCTTCAAATGTTAGAAGAATACTATATTTTATTGATCTATTTATTTATAATTTTATAAATAATTACTGAAAACCATTATACAATCTAGAAAATATCAACTTTCCCCTTATTGTAATCATTTTTACTAATTATTACACTAGAGGCCTGAAGGGGTAGGGGTGTCCCTCAGCTCAGCCTGCACCCTCTCCAATATGGGACCCTACTGGGATCAGGCCTAAGCAGGCAGTCGGACATTCCTCTCACAATCCAGGACTGCTGGCTCCCAACTGCTCACCAGCCTGCCTTCCTGATTGCCTCTAACCCACTCGCCTGCCGACCTGATTGATGCCTAACTGCTCCCCTGCAGGCCTATTTGCCCCTACTTGATCTCCCCTGCAGGCCTGGTCACCCCCAACTGCCCTCTCCTGCAAACCTGGGTTCCCCCCAACTGTCCTTCCCTACAGGCCAGTCCCTTCCAACTGCCCTCCCCTGCTGGCCTTCTTGTACTGGCCATTTTGTGTCCACATGGAAGCAGGATCTTTTAACTACATGGGGGCAGTCATCTTGTGTGTTGGAGTGATGGTCAATCTGCATATTACTATTAGATAGGATAGAGGCCTGGTGCACGGGTGGGGGCTGGTTTGCCCTGAAGGTTGACCTGGATCAAGGTAGGTGTTCCCTTGGGGTGTGGGGTGGCCTGGATGAGGGGCCTGTGGTGGTTTGCAGTCCGGCCATGCCCCCCAGCGACCCAAGTGGAGGCCATGGTATCTGGAATTTATTTATCTTATACAATTGAAACTTTGTAGCCTAGAGTGGAACCAAGCCTCTTGCTGGCTCTGTGGCCACAGCCATTTCTGTTTGGATTTATTTCTCTTCTATAATTGAAACTTTGTAGCCTTAAGCAGAGGCCAAGGTAGGCCAGGGGCAACGCAGAAAGCTTAGTTTCTTCCATCATCAGGGGCAACGCGGAAAGCTTAGTTTCTTCCATCATCAGGGGCAACCCTAGCCTCCTGCTCTCTCCAGCTTTGTGGCTGCCGCTATTTTTGTTGGAATTTATTTATCGTCTATAATTGAAACTTTGTAGCATTGAGTGGAGGCCTGGGCCAGCCAGAGTGTGCAGAAAGCTTGGCTTCCTCCATAGCTGGGGAAACCCAAGCCTCTCTCCTGCTTTCTCCAGGCCACAGCCATCTTGGTTGTGGTTAATTTGCATACTTGCTCCTGCTTGGCTGGTAGGTGTGGCTTGTGTAGTGGAGATACGGTCAATTTGCATATCACTTTTTTACTAGATAGGTTTAGAACTTTTCACATTTTGATTTTAAAATTAGATTGATTGCTATTTCAGAAAGTTTGGATTTCTAAAATACTGACTTGTTTTTTGTTTTCCTTCTCCCTGCCTTTCTTCTATTCCTAGTGGACAAACTACATTCATGGGTGGCAAGATCGTTGGGTAGTTATGAAAAATAATACTTTGAGTTACTACAAATCTGAAGATGAGACAGAGTATGGCTGCAGAGGATCCATCTGTCTTAGCAAGGCTGTCATCACGGTAAGTTTCTATTCTCTTTCATTAAACAAATACTTATTGAGCATCAGCTATACACTAAAAACTATTCTACATACATGATATACATCTGTGAACAAAATAGGTAAAGATTCTTGCCCTTGTGGAGTATATAGTCTAATACTTTTTTTTTCCATAAAGCTATTTTAGAGTGTTTGCTGCTACATACTATTATTTTATATAGACATGTAATAATTATCTAGTTGGTATAGCAAGCCCTTGTTAAGACTTTCAGGAAAAAAGGATGTTAGAAGATTTCATGACCATTGAGATTGGTAGGTTATTAAAAACAGTAAAGCAGGAAATTAAAAAAAAAAAAAAACATACCTTTCCCTGGCCAAGTTGCTCAATGATTAGAGTGTCCACCTGTGGTTTGTTGGTTTGATCCTGGCCCTGATTGGGGCATATGTGATGTCTCTCTCACACTGATGTTTCTCTATGTCTTCCCCTCCCTACCTCCTGTCCACTCTCTCTAAAGGGCAATGAAAAAAATATCCTTGGGTGAGGATTAACAAAAAAAATAAAAATACTTATGTTGGCATTTAAAATTTTAGCTTAAAATATATAAATCTATGTTTAACAAATTTTTTATGTACAGATAATACCATGTTTTTGTGTGTGGATTTGAGAGAAGTTGATCTTGTATAAACTATATCCATAATGCATGCTTTGTAATTTCCAGTTTTGATATCTCTAAAATAAAATAAAAACCTAAAGATACTTTATAAAAACTCTAAAAATAGGTTCTTTCCTACTTTTAATGATTTTGTTCTAATACTTTACAGAGGTCTTACCTTTATATAATTCAATATCTTTTAAAGGACTGATTTACCTTTAATGAGTAATTACTTGGTTTACATTCAACTTAGTTTACGTAGGAACAAACCTCTTTTTATACTTATATTTCATACTCTTACATAATGTTTAAGTTAAATAAGAAGTATAACAAGTAAACTGGCATAATCAAGTTTGGGAACCACCAACTGACCTGTTAAACATGTATCTTAACTAGTGGGATCAGAAGTGCTGAAATATACTAAAAATAGCATACAAATTGAGAGTGGTCAGCATACCTTGGTGTATTTATTAAAGAGAAAAAAAAGTGTTGGTTAAGGCAGGTCAATTGAATGCAGGCCAATGTAGGTAGTGTTTGTAGTTAAAATCTGAAAATGGGTATGTAAAAACTTAATCATAGATTTTACTAATACATTCAAAGAGAATTCACATTATTTTAGACTTTATATTGTTTATAAAAGTAGAAAGCACTTTGGATCTGTTTTGATATCTAAATCTGACTTATATATGTTTATATGTTTATTTTACACATTTAAGAAAAATTTTATAGTATTTTTCCTTTATTTTCATACATCCTGCTCCTTTTGTATATTCCAAGTTTGAAAACAAAAGCTTAGTTGAATATTGAGATAGAAAAACCTATAGAGGAATTGTTTGGAAGTATTAAGAATGAAACTTTACTCTCCATTCTTAGGGACAGTTTAAAGAACTATTTTGAACCCGTTTGGTGTGACTCAGTGATTGTCAACCTATGAGCCAGGAGTTTATGGTTCGATTCACAGTTAGGGCACATGCCCAGGTTGTAGGCTCTATCCTCAGTTTGGACGTGCAGGAGGTACCCAATCAGTGATTGTGTCGTTATTGATGTTTCTATCTCCTCTCCCTTCAATAAAAATATATACACTTTAAAAAGAAATATTTTAAATGTAAACATTCAGTATTTATTTTGACTGTTATTTGGTACATTATATTGTATTTTGAAATTGTATCTAGTTTATTATTTGGGGGGTTTATTTCTCTTAAGGTAGAACATTATCCGTACTAGAAGACAGAATATTGCATAGAAATATACTTTCTTGACATGTTTTCCTAGGTTCCTCCCCTCCTTTTTGCATATTGCCACATGTTTGTTATTTACATATTTGACTCTTTGAAAATAATATGTTGATGGTTGATGTGTAAATAGGAAGGAAAATTTTATCTTTATTGTTTACTAAATAGTATTTCTAGAGCACCATTCTAGTTTATATGTATTTAAATATAGTTATCCTATCTTGAATTATGGACAATGGTACTAGTGCATGGCTTATTCAGGGCAAATAAAAACTTTTTTTGTAGATTTTATGTTGTTATTATTAAACTTATATTTGCATGCAGAACTTTGGTGGTTGTTTTTTTCTTTAATATTTATAAAAAATTATTTGAGCCAAACTGACAGTACATGCCCAGGAAGCAAGGTCTCAAATGCTCCCTGAGAATAACAGTTTTGCAGTTTCTTTTATGCATTTGAAATTAAAGAGGGAAAGTAAGGAAGATTACATGGAGGTGGAAGAAAGCAAGGCAGAAATTGGACTAACGGATAGTTAATAAGATTCTGTGTTCTCTTCAGGGTGGTTATTTCAAAGGTTGTTAGCCTAGATGCACAGAAACAATGGGCAGGGCTTACTTAAGGCATAGATTAACTTTTTACTAAAGAAGTTAAATGTCTGGGGCATGGCTACACCCATGACCTACCTAGTTAAAATTTATAATCAGATCACCCTGTGAGGTTACTTTCTTTTCTTTTTTTCTTTTTTCCATTTTCCTCCTAGTCATACATTAATCTGAAGGATGCATTGATGACCAATCTTTTGGTCAGATAGAGTGGTCTCACAGTACTAGGGAAGGCTTATTCCTAGAAAGTCTCAGTATCAAGGGCATCTTGTTCATTGGGGATGGGGCAATACCGTAACCATGGGAGTCAGATTCTTCCCAAAAATGGAAGACATCAAGTTGATACCAGTATTAGGGTTCTTGGGTTTCCCAAGATAGACATCAAGAGGAAATCTTAGAGAAATTTTCAGACAGATTTTTATTAAGTGTATGCTCAAGCACCGGGAGGCACACAGGGGAAAGGAAGGTTCTCTGAACTGGCTCAAAGATCTGTCTGCTTGGCTGCTTTTATAAATTGAGGACAAAGTGGCTTTGTGCAAAAAGGTGGGCTTGTAGAATTTTCCATGTGGGGTTGGAGAAGCAAGCAGTTAGAGGGAAGTAAAATTCTGCTTTCGTGGGAGTGGGAGAGTCAGAAAGTGGAGGGATGGTGACATTCTTAAGGTTGGCTTATTGGTGTTTCCTTGTAGCTAACTGGGGTCTTTAGGATAAGTAAGGGACAGCAGGGTGATGCCAGTGCTGCATTTTTTCTTATCTGGCATTCTTGGGATCCTGAGCCCAAGTCCCCATGCTGTCTCAAGATTTTAATGGCCTTCATTGAATAAAAAATACACTCAAGATCATTTCTATCCTGTGGAACATCATGATCCGAGTTTCTGTCACTTTTTTATATTTGGCATCTAATGTAGCATTTACATAAGTCATGAAAAGAAATTACAATTATCTTATACATGTTCAGTAATCATAAATAGTTTGACTACATAGAGAAACTCAGAGAATAAATATATTATTGTGACTAATATCATTAGCAATGAGGTAAAGAAAATAAAATGTTTGCTGAGTTCAATATCAATCTGTAGATATACAGACCTTATTGATGTCTTGGGATAGTTGTCTACCTCTGGTATTGGCAGCTTCTTTTCCTCAAGGAGTCTTTGATGTCTGTAGACAGGAGTAAGATGTCCATTCACATTTTGGTGCCTGATAAAGTCCCATCCAGTGAGATTGGAAAGTGTCTTTTATTTGATGCTGTCTTCAATAAACAAAATCTCCAGGTGGCAGTCAACTGATCTTTAAAATGTCTTTCTCCTGAGAGCTCCCTGTGAAAAGAAGGTATTACCAACTTGGCATTTCCTTGAAGTGACTTATCAAACCTTAGCAGTGGTATAAGATGTCCCTTTTCAGTAATGTCAGCTCTTAAATTCCTTCATCTAAATCTAGTTTATAGATAAGTGATGCATGAAGAAATGCAAAAGCTGGAAAATGGGGAACCAGAGAGCAGGGGAGAACCTAGCAGTCGTCTTTGGTTTTTCATAGCCCTGACTTTTGTTTAATTTATAACCATGTTTTCCCATACACTATACCTTATAAGTTTTCTTATATATATTGAGATTTTTAACCCTTAAAGCTTAAATTTTTAATGAAAATTAATAAGTAAGCAATTAGCATTCTTTAGTTTGGCAACTTACAAATACATTTTATATAACCTCTAGAAACAGGTTTTTACTGCCAAATATATTTAAGATATTTTATAAACTCTAGAAATATATTTTTATAGATTTCAGAAAGGAAGGGGAAGAGAGGTAGAAACATCAATGATGAGAGAGAATCATTGATCGGTTGCTTCCTGCACGTCCCCTACTGGGGATCGAGTCCGCAACCCTGGCATGTGTATCAAACAATGACCTTCTGGTTCATTGGTTGATGCTCAACCACTGAGTCATGCTGGCCAGGCTTTTCTATTGATTGTTAGAGAGAGTTGGAGAGAGAGGGAGAGAGAGAAAGATAAACATCAGTGTAAGAGGACACTTTGATTGGTTGCCTCCTGAACGTGCGCAGGTTCAAGTCTGGGGATTGAACCTTTAATGGACAGGCTGACGTTCTAACTAATGAGCCACACAGCCAGGGCCTGCCTTCTCATCTTCAACAGACTCCCTCACTGTGTTGCCTCCAATCATGCTATATACTCTCTCAGGATCTTATTATCTAGGCTTGGTCTTTCCTGCCCTAGATCTTCTTTTTTTTTTTTAATATATTTTTATTGATTTCAGAGGAGAGAAAGAATTATCATTGATGAACCCTAGCAAATTTGGTTCAGTGGATAGAGCATCAGCTTGCAGACCAAAGGGTCCCAGGTTTGATTCAAAGCACGTACCTTGGTACCAGGCTCCTTCCCAACCTGGGTCTTAATCAAAACTCATGCAGGAGGTAACCAACTGATATATTTCTCTCTGTCTTTCTCTCTTTCTTCCATTCACTAAAAATCAATGGAAAAATATCTCTGGTGAGGATTATAAAAAAAAGAAAAGAAAAAGATACACCATTGATGAGAGAATCATTGATCAGCTGCCTCCTGTATGCCCCCATGACCTTCCCGTTCAACCACTGAGCCACACCGGCTGTTGGGCCCCTAGATTTTTACATGTACTCCCATGCTCTGAACCCCCAGTTGTTACTTAGAGAGAGTGAAACATTGATTGGTTGCCTAACCCAGTGGTCGGCAAACTCATTAGTCAACAGAACCAAATATCAATAGTACAATGATTGGAATTTCTTTTGAGAGCCGAAAACCGACTTCTGCGCATGGTTCATGAAGTTTGAATTACACTGGACATGCGCACCCACGTGTGGTATTTTGTAGAAGAGCCACACTCAAGGGGCCAAAGAGCCGCATGTGGCTCTCGAGCCGCAGTTTGCTAACCACTGGCTTAACTAACCTATGTGCCCCAACTGGGACTTGAACCTGCAACCCAGATATTTTCCCCGATCGGAAATTGAACCAGCAGCTTTTTGGTGTACAGGAAGATGCTCAGTCAACTGAGCCACTCCAACCAGGTTACATACTGAATGTTTTCCTTTCTTTCTTTCCTTTGTTCGTTTCATTTCATCCTTCTCTTGGCTGAAGTATTATTTCTTGGAAGCCTTCCCCTAATTAGGTTACTTCCTTTTATTATAGGCTTTCTCAACATGGTGTACTTTTCTTAACTATGGCTTGTTATATTTGAAGTTTTACATTTTTGTGTGTGATTATTTGGTCAGTGTGATCTCTGCAAATTTAAGGATCATAGCAGTTCATCTTCACCATTGTATTCTCGGTGCCTTGAATAGTGCTTGGTAAATCATAGGTGTTCATAAATATGTAACTGTTACTTTCATAGATAGATAGATAGATAGATAGATAGATAGAATGGTTTAGATCATGATTGTTCAGTAGAAATATAATGTGAGTCACACCTGCAGGGATAGAAGTAGGAAAATAGAATCAGACAACCTTAGGGGGTTATTGCAGATAATTCAAGTGAAAGATGACAGTGGCTTGGACCAGAGTAGTAACTGTAGATATTATAAAAAATGATTAGATTCCGGATTCATTTTGAAGATAGAGCTGACAAGATTTGCAGATTTGCTGCTGGATTCCTTACAGGGTGTGAAAAATGAAGAGTCAGATGATTTCAGATCTAAGCAGTTGGTAGTTACCATTTCTGAAAGTACAAAAGCCTGCAAGAGAAGAAGTTTGGGGAGGGAGGCATACCAGATCAGTTTTAGATATATTGAGATGTGTAATAGACATTTAAGAGAAAATAATAGAGGAGGCAACTGAGTGAACGTCTGGAGATCGGGGAAGAGGGCCTTTTGATTTTTCAACTATTATGGTGCCTACCCCACCCAATCTTCTCTATAATTGACAAAATGGTGATTTTTCAACTCTACAAACTCATTCCACATTTATGTCAGCACTTTTGTCTTTTAACAAAAGTATTACATGTGATTTATAGAAAATTATAGTAAAGGCAAACAAATTAAGGCAATTAGTTATAATTATACAATTTAAAGATAGTTACTGTTAATCTTTCTTTCATACACTAACTTTATTAAAATTGCTTTGTAATCCATGGAGTAGGTATTCTGTTCAGTTTTTATTTTTTGTAGTTATTAGACCTATATTATTGAAATGAACTTCTATGAACTTATCTGAGATATATACCATTATGATCAGGATATGGGATAAACAATTAAATATCAGGGAAACTCAGAAATTTTAAGAAATAATCTAAAGAATTTTAAAGAATATGCTGGGATAAATTTTGGTAGCACCACAGTTCCGGTTGAGTGGGATGTAGTATAATGGAAGTACAACTGAATAGAAAATTTAATTATACTATATTTTTCCTAAAGAAAAACTATTGCTGTATCCTATATACACTCCCTGCTCTCTTTTTAACCCCATTTGCACCTACTGAGCATTAATAAATTACTGATGAGACACAACAAAATAAATGAGTCTCGAAATTGTTATACTGAATAAAAACAGTAAAGCATAAAGGAATATATACTATCTGGTTCTATTTACATAAATTTATTAAAAAGGCAGACAATATTATAGTGAATGGAAGCAAATCCTTGGGCTTCTTAGGACAATAAACTGATTAAATTATTTGCTTTGTTCTTTAGATAGTATATATGCTTCCCTTCTTTTTTAATATTTTTTTATTATTTAATAAACCTTTATTGTTCAGATTATTACATTTGATTTTCTTTTTCCCCCCCAATGGCTCCCCTTCATCCAGCTCCCACCCTCCCTCTATCCTTACCTCCCCCCATATTGTCCTCATACATAGGTATATGATTTTTGTCCAATCTCTCCCTGCACCTCCCTCATCCCTTTCCTCCTGAGAATTGTCGGTCCACTCCCTTTCTGTGCTCCTGATTCTATTATATTCACCAGTTTATTCTGTTCATCAGATTTTTAATTCACTTGATTTTTAGGCTCACTTGTTGATAGATACGTATTTGTTGTTCATAATTGTTATCTTTACCTTTTTCTTCCTCTTCTTAAAGAATACCTTTCAGAATTTCATATAATACTGGTTTGGTGTTGATGAACTCCTTTAGCTTTTTCTTATCTGTGAAGCTCTTTATCTGCTCTTCAATTCTGAATGAGAGTTTTGCTGGGTAATCTTGGTTGTAGGTTCTTGCTATTCATCACTTTGAATATTTCTTGCCACTCCCATCTGGACTATATAGTTTCTGTTGAGAAATCAGCTGACAATCTTATGGGTGCTCCCTTGTAGATAATTAACTGTTTTTCTCTTGCTGCTTTTAATATTCTCTCTTTGTCTTTTGCTCTTGGTATTTTAATTATGATGTGTCTTGTTGTGGTCCTCTTTGGATTCCTTTTATATGGGGTTCTGTGTGCTTCCTGTACTTGTAAGTCTATTTCTTTCACCAGGTGGGGGAAGTTTTCAGTCATTATTTCTTCAAATAGGTTTTCAGTATCTTGCTCTCTTTTCTTCTGGCACCTGTGTGCCTATGTGCCAGATGTTGGTATGCTTGAAGTTGTCCAGAGGCTCCTTATATTATCTTCAAATTTTTGGACCCTTTTTTCTTTTCCAGTTGAGTGTTTTTTGCTTCTTTGTATTTCAAATCTTTGACTTGATTCTTGCATTCCTCTAGTCTGCTGTAGGTCTCTGTATAGTATTTTTTATTTCAGTCACTCTATGTTTAATTTCTAGTTGGACCTTTTTCATCTCCTCTTGGGTCTCGCTAAATTAATCTATCTTTTCTAGGAAATTTTTGAAAAACCTTATAACCGTGGTTTTGAACTCTATATCCAGTCGTTTGTTTTCCTCCATTTCTTTCATTTGTGTTCTGTTCCTTTGTCTCTGCATTTTCACTACACCGGAAGAACTTCTGTGCTGGAATCAGCCTTATGATGCAAGATTTCCAAAACTGCAAAAGCCTCTCTGTTTAGCTTGGATGGGGTGGAGTCTCAGGACTTAGCAGACCTCCTTGGCTTCCAGTCAGACCCGTCCTACGTGGCCCCTGGGTCTCAAGGGTCTCTCGGTAATTGTTGCAGCCCTCTCTGCCTTTTCAGTTCCCTTGTGCTTCAGGATCCATATGAGTCTGGGTCCCCAGGGCCTCACCCGAAACTGAGATTCAGTGCAGTTAGAAGTGGCGCAGTTGGGAGGCTCTGTCTCCCTCCCACTAGAGCAGAGGTTCTCAACCTTTGGGGGTCGAACGACCCTTTCACAGGGGTCACCTAAGACCATCGGACAATGCAGATATTTACATCACGATGCATAACAGTAGCAAAATTTCATGGTTGGGGTTCACCACCACATGAGGAACTGTATGCAAGGGTCGCGGCCTTAGGAAGGTTGAGAACGACTGCACTAGAGAAAGCCAGTGGCACAATCAGCAGTCCATCCTCTCTGCGCACATTGGTGTGTGCGCCCCAGACCTCTACCCTTTCGTGGCTTCCCTAAATTTCCACGCACTCCTCCCTTTTCGCAGTCCAGACTCCCCCCATATGAGTCTTGCCCGAAACTGGGATTCAGTGCAGTAGGATAAGGGGTTCAGTGCAGTTGGTAGACTCCATCTCCCTCTCACCAGAGGAAGCCAGCCAGGCACTCTGCTGCCCAATCTCTCCATGTGCGGGTCTCTGTACCTTAGGTTTTGCAGCTCCTCTGAGTCTCTGTGAGCCCCTCTTTCCTTCTAATTGTTGAGTTTCCACTCAGCCAGCTTTCCTGTGGTTCTGGATGATGTCTGTTCTGTTTTTTACTTGTAGTTTTGAAATTGTTGTGCTAGGCAGCAGTTTAGGTGTTCACCTATGCCACCATCTTGGTTTCTCTCCTATATGCTTCCCTTCTTATAAGAAGCTTTCTTTCTTTCCTTTTTTTAAAAAATATATTTTATTGATTTTTTACAGAGATGAAGGGAGAGGGATGGAGAGTTAGAAACATCAATGAAAGAGAGACATCGATCAGCTCCCTCTTGCATACACCCTGCTGGGGAGGTGCCCGCAATCAAAGTATATGCCCTTGATTGGATTCGAACCTGGGACCTTCAGTCCGCAGGTCGACACTCTATCTACTGAGCCAAACCAGTTTCGGCCTAAGTAGCTTTCTTAATGACTGGACTGTATTCCTAAGATTTCTGAATATTTGGCATTCAGTTAAATTTATAGTCATTACGTTTATAAGTATTAAATGTCTTTTATATTATTCTATGTTAGCTAATTATTGAACAGGGTATACACTGGGATTTTTCCTTTTGAATCATTTTAATACACACTACCTTCTACCATCTACCTATCTATACATATATACAAACTAGAGGCTTGGTGCACTAAATTCGAGCACTGATGGAGGTGGGTGTCCCTCAGTCCAGTCTACACCCTCTCACAGTCCAGGATCCCTCCCTCCATACCGCCCGCCTGCTCGCTGCACCTTAGCACTGCAGCGGAGGTGGGAGAGGCTCCCGCCACCACTGCTGCACTCACCAACTGTGAGCCTAGTTTCTGACTGAGCAGTGCTCCTCCTGTGGAAGTGCACTGACCACCAGAGGTAGCTTCTGCATTGAGAATCTTCCCCCTAGTGGTCAGTGCATGTCGTAGCAACTGGACGTTCCACTGTTTGGTTAATTTACATATTAGGCTTTTATTATATAGGATTGATCCTATATAACAGTAGTTCTCAACCTTCCTTAGGCTGAGACCCTTGCATACAGTTCCTCATGTGGTGGTGACCCCCAACCATGAAATTTTGCTCTGTTATGCATCGTGATGTAAATATCTGCATTTTCCGATGGTCTTAGGGCGACCCCTGTGAAAGGGTCGTTTGACCCCAAGGAGTCGCGATCCACAGGTTGAGAACTGCTGCTATATAATAAAGATATAATATGCAAATGGTCGTGAGACCATGAAGCGTAACAACCATGTAATGACCAGATCACGGATCAGCAGGAGGATGGGGCAGCAAACTAAAAGCGGTGGCGGAGAGCTACAGGAGGAAGCAGGGCAGCAAGCTATTAAAGGGGGGGAGGGGGCAGAGGGAGCTACACATGGGCAGGGCAGCAGTGGAGAACTATAGGAGGGCAGCAGCAAGCTATTGGCTACAAGCGGGTGGTGGTGAGCTACAGAGGGGCCAGGGCAGCAAGCTATGAGGGGGGCCAAGGAGAGCTATCAGAGGTTGGCAGCAAGCTATTGGTACACATATTCGTGTGCAGAGCTTACAAGTATAAATAAAAGCCTAAGTGACTGGATGACCAGCAAAGTAAATTTTTTTCAGCAAATAAATTTTCTGTTACATTGATGACTCTGTACTCTATCCAATAGACAGAGATGTGGCATATGTGATATGGTTCTGTAATATTGTAATTCATTTATTGGGCAAATAATTAAGATATTAATTTTATACATTCTTATGAATAACATAAAACACTAAACCAAATAGTTTACATTTTCACTAAGTGTTTACATTTTGATGCAAGCAGTTTCTACTAACATAAGTCTGATGTAGTTATTCATTTTATATTTGCTTTTCATTGATAGCTCTCCTGACTGTTACTATCAAAGACATATAAAAGCCTAGAAGTTAATTTGAGATACTTAGGAGAAAATGTTAACTATTTTGTGATAGAATATAAAAATAACCTTATTTATAAAATTTATAGAAATCAAACTCTTCATGATGAGAATTTACTTTTGAATAATGGAGGCAGGAAAAATGTAATAAGTGTCTTTCCTAAGATTTATTTTGGACCTCTTTCTTAAATAAAAAAAAATACATCTTTTTTATTGATTTCAGAGAGAGAGAGAGAGAGAAACATGAATGAGAATGATCGGCTGTCTCTTGCACACCCCCTACTAGGGATTGAGCCAGCAACATGACATGTGTGCTGACCAGGAATCCAACTGTGACCTCCTGGTTCATGGGTTGACATTCAGCTACTGAGCCAACCCAGCTGGTCTATTTTGAATCATTTTTAATTGTGCTTTCATTAATATTTCCATTAGTTTAGCTAACTAAAAGCATTTGGTGAAAAATACTCTTTTTTTTTAATGTATTTATAGTTTGTATCACCTCATTTGTAGGAATGGTGAATGAAATTTAGTGTTTGGTAACTATATACCTTTGCTGTACTCTTCATCTGAGGAATCTCCAAAAAATTATTTGAGCCCTGGCTGGGTTTGCTTAGTGGATAGAGTGTCAGCCCGTGAACTGAAGGGTCTCGCTCAGGTTCTATACAAGGGTCTGTATCTCAGTTGCAGGTTCTATTCCTGGCCCCATTTGGGGCACACATGGGGGCAATCAATCAGTGAGTCACTTGTAATGTTTTCCTCTTTCTCTCTCTCTCTCCCTCTTCCTTTCCACTCTGAACATCAGTGGAAAAAATATACTCAGGTGAGGATTGAAAAAAAAAAAGGAAACAGCAAAAATGTTACTTGAATAGAAAACAAAAGAATAACAAGAGTGTCCCATCAGCCAGAATGGATTATGTTTATGTTTTTTGCTGTAGAGTATAATACTTCTAAAATATAATTAGTTTTGCTTTTCATTTTCTACTTTTTTCTCTACAGCCTCATGATTTTGATGAATGTCGATTTGATATTAGTGTAAATGATAGCGTTTGGTATCTTCGTGCTCAGGATCCCGATCACAGACAACAGTGGATAGATGCCATCGAACAGCACAAGGTAGGGTTTCCAATTTTACTTATCCATCTTGAGATATATATAACGTGTTTTACTGAAAAGTTATACATTGTTTGGGTGGTAAAATTAAATCAATTCAGAATTAAATTTGTGAAATATTTTTACTTCTAAGGAACTTTTCTGTGATATTTTTAATTGTTAACTAAAACAAAATATGTATGCTCTTTTTAGTAAAAGAAATTTTGATTTTTCCAATTTATGATTTGCTTCATAAAAATGCCATTTATATGATCTGGATAAAAGAATTTTTGAAATAACATTGGATTGTAAAATCCTAATATTTTAAAATTTCAGTGTTAGGCTCATCATAACCATTTGCAAATCATTATTTTGGTAATATGAAAATATCTGGTAATAAACCTTTAGGACATCTTTTTTACATAAATATATAAGCCACATTCTTGTCATTTAAAGCTAGTCTTTGATTCTGCTATGATATTAATAAACCTGCATTATTAATTAATTCAGTATACCATGATAAACCAAGGAATAAGGAAAGTTATAAATTTACCATGCCACTCCTGAGTGACTTCAAGGGAACTTTTGCACTTATTCACATACTTGCCTATACTTGTTCATTTGTTTTTTACAGAGTTGTAGTTGAAACGCCTGTTTTGGTTGAGAGGTGCAAAATACTACACACACAAAGCAAGAAAAACCAGTCTGACCTGGGATACTACAGGCACATTCTTCTTGATATTGATCATACACTAGCTTTTATTGTCTGATTATTGATTCTGAATTTTTCCCAGCCTAAAGAAAACTGGCGTGATGTTCATCTTTTAATCTCTTAGCTTTAGTATTATATTGGTTTTTGAAGTTTTGTGGTCCTGGCTGGTGTGGCTCAAATGGTTGAAATGTATCCTTTGCACCAAGGGGTCACAGTTTCGATTCCCGGTCAAGGCATATACCCAGGTTGCAGGTTCCATCCCCAATCAGAGCAAGTACAGGAGACAACTCTCTCACATCAGTGTTTCTCTTTCTAAAATAAAAGTAATAAAAAATAAATATTTTGTGAATATTAATTATCTTTGTGTTAATTTAGAAAAGAGTCTAAAAATGGAAACAGTTTTCTGTTATTTAAAAGATGAAAAATAAAAAATATAATAATAATAAAAAGATGAGAATTACAGATTCTCACTGCTTTGGAGCCAGTCCTGCCTGGAATCAGACACTGCATCCTCTGCCAAGAATAACGTATATGACCCTTGGTATGATAATTCATCTTAGTGTGTGTAAGGAATACATGGGATAATATATATAAAATTACTTACAACACAGTGGCTGATATATCTTCCCTTTCATGACATAGTGGAAAAAAAGAATGGGCTTTAGAGTTACAACTAAATTGTACCATGTTGTTTCTGAATGAAGAGATCTGCATTCAGTGAGAGTTGCTAAATGTGCACGTAAGGAGAATGGCCTAGTTTGTGAATTTAATCAGGGCCAGCAATCTTAATGATTAAAGATGTTACTAAGTAGAACTAATTTTTTTTTAACTGGGATGATTGTTGAAGGCTTAATTGTTTTAGATTTACACAGCTATGTTTTTTCTGTTTAATTAAGCACACTTTATTTTGCTTTTTTTCTTAGCATGCTTCCAGTTTGTATTTTCTTTTTCAATGAAGACATATACATGAAGTATATATTTCTTCCATATTATTGATTTCTTTATATCTTTGAACAACACATAGATATGATCTTTGGGTGTCTTTCAGAGTACTGTAACTTAAACTGAGGTAACAGATTTTTGGTGAGTTTAAGTTCTTAAAAAAGAGTCAGCAGCAAGTTCCAGATACATTGTAAACATTTTCTTTCTAATTTCTAAAAATAGTTTATTCATAGACAAAAAAGGATTCATTGTTAATTGATATTCTTAATAATTTTAATGTAGAATTGTGATATGTGCCAACTAAGCAGCATATCAGTAAAAACTTAAATTGCACGTGAATTATAAAAATAAATTGAGTTAAATTCAAATGCTATCACCAAACATAATCAGCAACATTTTTCTTTTTTTTTTTAATTAAATCTTTATTATTCAGATTATTACATTTGTTTCTCTTTTTTCCCCTCCATAGCTCCCCTCCACCCAGCTCCCACACCCCTCCAGCAACATTTTTCTTCTAGGAATAAGGAGGTAGTGAGATGTTTTCTAAGTCAGTCTTCAGTATCACTAACGAACATTGAATGTGGAATCTAAGTTTATTAGTTTTATTATTTAAACATGAGTTGCTGTACTGCTATTCAAAATTAATGTCAAATTGTTAAGGTATGATGGTGATGATAATGATGATGATGATGATGATGATGATGATGATAGGAGCTCTACTGTTTATTGAGGATCACAAAGTATTAGTTATTGTTTGTACTTCATGTGCTTTATTTTATTCCTACTATCCTGAGAGATGAGGGAAGTATTGTTTTACAGAAGAGAAAACTGAGGTTTAGATTAAAATTAAATAACTTGTCTGAAACTATACTACCTTCTAGTTTCTTAGGATTCAGTTTTATGTTGGTTCACTTTCTATGTTTAAAAATAATTTCCATAAGTTTACCTTGTTCAGGCTATAGTATATCATCTGAGTTCTACCTATGCAAAACACATATGAACTCATCTTTCCGCCCATGGATTGTCAAAAAGAGCATTCTATTGTATCAATTGGTGTTTAAATACTGGATTCTGAGGTCTGACAAATATGGGATTGAATTCTGGCACTATTATGTAATAGCTGTGTGACACTGGTAAGTTACTTAAAGAAGGAAAGATGACTCAAATAAAAACAAACACACAAGCAAGCATAATAACCCAGTTATGATCAACCAAAAGTGTTATACTTTAAAATTGACCTGGATTTTCATCTTTCCATCTCATTCAATTCATAATTACTTCCTCATGGTCCCATCTGTCCTTATGATGGTTAAACAGGACACTTGGAATAGTGGGTTTGTCGTTTGTTCTTCTAATATCATCTGATGGGCTTTCATTGTTTTTTGTTTTTTTTGTTTTGTTTTGTTTTGTTTTGCTATTACAGGTTTAAGTAATTTGTAATATTTGGAAGAAGTTCAAGGTTTCTGTTCTTTTCCTTCCAGGAGGCCCTTATGCTCATTATAATAACATCTATGTACTAGTCCACTTCTCTCTCTCTTTCTCTCTGTCTCATACACACATACTAGCAGTTCTATCTTATAGGACCTTTTTAACAATAATGTAATGATGATAATGATAGCTAACATTTTTGAGAATTGATGTATGCCAGATATGCTAATAAACACTTTATATACATTATCTCATTTTAGTCTCACAAAGTTAATGAGTTTAACATTATTATCCTATTTTTGCAGATTAGGAAATTGAGACATAGGTTAAGTAACTTGTCCAAATTCAAACTGCTAATTAGTGAAGGAGCCAGCATTCAGACCCAGGTCTATCTGACCTAAGAACCAGAGCTTTTGGCCAGCAAGCACTTCTGTCAACCTATAAGTATGTATTTATTTGAAATGTATTTTGTTGACTTAAATCATGGGCTTTAAATTCCAGTATTCTCTTTTTTATATATTCTTTATATCTCTTGTATTTATTTTAAACCATAAGGTTTCAGTTGTACAGCTCCTTTGTAGTAATCAGCAAAGCATTGAGCACATAAAATTTCCTGTTGAAATAATTTTACAGTATTGTAAAACAGATTTTATGGGGAGAAATATGTGATTTTTGAAGTGTTTTTTTTTTTCCTTTTAATCTTTATGTTGGTGTTAGAATATTTGCTGACAAAAATACAATGTAGAGTTCCATATTTTTTGTGTAGCTTTGTTGTTTTGTCCTCCTTGGTATTCATTCCAGGGTAACTTGCTCAGTATATAAGAAAAGTTTTAAGAGATGATTCTATGATATAACTTTTCTCAGTATATTAGAAATTGTACAATTCAGTATGACATTAGACAGTGGCCTCTTTGGAAGAAAGATGTTCCTGATGTCATTCTTAAATTTGAAGGGTCTATTTCAGTTTAAAATATAGAAAGGGACATAGTATACCAGACCAGCAACTTTATTTTGAAATAGTGTGCTGGTTTTATATGTGGAGCCCATTCGTATTCTACATTTCTCCTTGGATTTAAGGAAACAGTAAAAAATGATTTTTAAGACGTAGGACTTTTTTTTTTTTTTTAATCTCTTGGCCATCACCCTTGTTGTCTTGAGGTCAATGAAATGGTGTTTGTGAAAATTATTTAAAAAGAAAAAGCTGAGGAACAACCAAGATGGCGTCATAGGTGAACATCTGTACTTACTGCCTCTCACAACCACATCAAAACTTCAACTAAAAGACAAAACAAATATCATCCAGAAACACGGGAAACCTGATTGAGTGTAAGTTCTATTACTAGAAGGAAAGAGAAAAGTGCATGAGTCTGATAGGAAATGTAGAGGTACGGAGGCACACGAACCAGGCTGGCAACTGGGTGCACTGTTGTTTTTAATCAGGAGGGAGATACAAGCTCCCAATTGCTCTGAACTCCAGTTCCAGGCAAGAGTCTAGGGACCCAGACTAATATCTCATATGGGGAGAAACTGGACTGCCTGCCATCAGGGAGAAACGCAAGGGTGGCTTTTTCTCAGAGATGCTTGCAGTGATCATTGTTCCTGCATGGGGCTGTGGGACACAGAAACCTGGGCTCCATTCCGAGGCAGGGCCGATTGGCAGCCATTGCTATTTGCTCTGCCCTAGTGATTCCCTGAGACCTCCCTTCACCCAATTTATAATCCCACAAAGCTATGTGCAGTGGGTTTAGCATATGAATGGCCTGTCCCTCTTCCAACCTAAAACCCAACAAACTGCAGCTGAGTCAGTGTTTTCAAAGCATCCAAAAGAAAGCCTAAGTCCCTGCAGCAGCAGCCTGCATTGCTTCACGGCTGGACCTCATCTGGACACTTCCAAACCCCAAACAAAGAGGAGGAATCTGCAGATCTCTCTGTAGCTCTTGCTGGGTGGCATCAGGCAATGGCTGACTTTGCACCTCCTTGTAAATCCAAGACCCAGTATACCCAGTGATCAGTGTAAAACCATAACAGATTACAACCCTTCACATCCATAAGCGGCACACTCAGGAGACAGACACAGTGAACAGCAAAGCCTCACTGAAGCAAGTCCTGCCCCATAAGGTGTCTCCAGCACAGTAATTCTCCCATCATAGACACAGCTGGTCCTCACAGCCCATTGACCTGGAGGTCCATTCCTCCCTGTGATAAAAGCTATCAAGGCTTAACTACAACAAGACTGTGCACACAGCCCACAAAGGGGTGCACCAAGAGTGTCCACCTCAGGTAATTGGGGAGGCTGAGCCACTGGCCCCTATAGGACATCTACCACACAAAGCCACACTATCAACAGAGGGACATAGAAACATGTCACAAATGAAAGAAATGGAGGAAAGCAAACTACTGGATATAGCGTTCAAAACCACAGTTGTAAGGTCTTTTAAGAATCTTCTAGAAACTGCCCATAAATTTAGTGAGACCCTTGAGGATATGAAAAAGGGCTGATCAAAAGGAAATTAAGCATACACTGACTGAAATAAAGAATACAAAGAGATCCAACAGGAGACTAGAGGATCCCAAGAACAAATTCCAAGATTTGAAATATGAAGAAGCAAAAAACACCCTACTGGAAAAGAAAAAATAATCCAAAAATATGAAGATAGTGTAAGGAGCCTCTGGGACAACCTCCAACATACCAATATTTGAGTTATGGGGGTGCCAGAAGAAGAGAGAGAGCAAGATACTGAAAACCTATCTGAAGAAATAATGACTGAAAACTTCCCCCACCTGGTGAAAGAAACAGACTTACAAGTCCAGGAAGCGCACAGAACCCCAAGCAAGAGGAATCCAAAGAGGACTATACCAAGACACATCATAATTAAAATACCAAGAGCAAAAGACAAAGAATATTAAAATCAGCAAGAGAAAAACAGTTACCTACTTACAAGGGAGCACCCATAAGATTGTCAGCTGATTTCTCAACAGAAACTATGCAGGCCAGGTGGGAGTGGCAAGAAATAGTCAAAGTGTTGAATAGCAAGAACCTACAACCAAGATTATCCACCAAAGCTAGCATTTAGAATTGAAAGTCACATAAAGAGCTAAAGGAGTTCATCACCGCCAAACCAATATTATATAAGATACTGAAAGGTGTTTTTTTTAAGAAGAGGAAGAAGAAGAAGAAAAGGGTAAAGATTAAAATTATGGACAACAAAAAGAAAACAAATATATATCACGTGAATCTAAAAATCAAGTGAATAAAAAATCTGATGAACAGAATAAACTGGTGAATATAATAGAATCATGGGCATAGAAAGGGAGTGGACTTACAATCCTCAGAGAGGAGGAGGTATGGGAGGTGTGGGAAGAGATTGGACAAAAATCTTACAACTATGGATGAGGACAGTTTGGAAGAGTAAGGTCATGGTGTGGGGTGGGAACCAGGTGGAAGGGAGTTATGCGAGGAATAAAGAGAAACAACTGTAATAAACTGAACAATAAAATTAAAATACAGAGAAAAGGCTTATGAATGTAAAGTTAAAATGGTTGTTCCTTTGATTCAATTAATACTTTTCTAGTAAAAATGTGTCTCTGAGTTGTCAAAGGACCTCGGTAAGTATTTTCTATATAATTAGTTTGTCAAGGAAATGTTTTAAGTCATCTATTGATACTATTTAAAAGAGTCAGGATTATGCCTAGAATGTTTTACAATTATAATACACTAGATGCCTGGGATGTCCCTCAGCACGGCCTGCACCTGCTCTAATCAGGAACCCCTCGGGGAATGTCCCAACTGCCGGTTTAGGCCCAAACCCTGTGGGTCTAAACCGGCAGTTGAACATCTCTCTCACAATCTGGGACCGCTGGCTCCTAACCACTTGCCTTCCAGTCTGCCTGGTTGCCCCTCCTCCCCCCAAAACTGCAATGATGTGCCTATATATAGTCCTTCCTTTTACTCCTTTGCCTTCCCCCAACTGCCAGCCTGCCTGGTCCACCTCCCAACTGCCTCCCCTGCCAGCCTGTCTGGTTACCCCTCAACTGCCCCCCTGCCGGCCTGGTCACCTCCTAACTGCCCCCCTGCCGGCCTGGCCATCCTCCAACTGCTCCCATGCCACCCTCACTGCCCCCCTGCCAGCCTGGTCCCTCCTTCCCCAACTTCCTTCGTACCAGCCTGGTCATCCCCTAACTATCGGAAGGAAGTCAGACATCCAGAAGATAACCAGTCACCCAGTCTAATTAGCATATAATCCTTTTATTAGTATAAATTTGATTTTGACTAAATCCAGTTTTTTCTTACCATGAAAGTAATTTAATTCTGTTGCTGGTGGATGAAACTGCCCTGTTTGGGGGAGCCAGGATCTTGGGGCACTGCTGAAAGAAGCATTTTCAGACCTCCACGGGAGGATGGAATGTGGAAAGAGACTTTATTGGCGTGGAGTTAAATTTCTTAGGTTCCAAAGTCCCCTGCCCCTAAGCCATTCCTGGAAGAGGTGCATCTGGGAGCTCAATCAAATCAGAAATAAGGCTAGTGTCCAGAGTTTCCATTCCATGTTGCAGCCAAGTGTAGATAAGCATTTGGGCCTGATTAACATCCATTAGTCCATGTGTGGAGCCCAGCTCCTGGCAGAAAGGGAGCACAGCCCCCCTGCAGCAAGAGTCCTAAGAGGGCCAGCGTGTGAAAGCAAGAGCTCACTTCTTTGTTTAGAAGTTTAAATATTCAAGTTTTGTTCCATGTAAAAGAGACTTAATATCATTTCAGCATTTGGACTTTATTTGGGTGCTTAAGTTGGTTGAAGACATTAGAACATGAGATATTTGATATTAAATAATTAGGTGTTTTTAGGTGTGATAGTGGTATTGTGGTTATTTTTAAATAGTTTCAGCATTTATTTTTTTAAATTTATCAATTGTGTTGGAAGTATTACACATGTCCCCTTTTCTTTCCCATTGACACTTCTAGCCTGCTCCCACCCCAGGCCTTCACCAAAGTGTTGTCTGTGTCCATGGGTTATTCATATATACACATAAGTTCTTTGCTTAATCTCTTCCCACCCGTCCCCATCCCCTCTGAAATTCATCAGTCTGCTCCCTGTTTCTATGTCTCTGGATGTATTTTGTAAATGTTTAGGTTTTGTGCACTTGCAGTGGCCATGGCCGTCCTGACCAATTACCTGTTTGCAGGTGTGATTAATGGGCAGTTAGCCTCCTGTGTCACTCAGATCTTATTGGGCATGCCTATAAACTGCCTAGACTAGTACCTTCCTCCATCAGTCAGTGGGGAATAGACTTGGAGAATGCTAAATGCAGCTTTTTTCTAAAGCTGTATCAATGATGTGCTTATATATAGTCTTTCCTTTTACTCCTTTGCTGTTAAATAATAACCAGGTTATTGCAATAGTATCACTTCCACCACCACCAACACCACCCTCAGGAAAAAACAAACAAACAAACAAACAAAAAACAACAAGCAGAAAGGCTCTCCTGGCACTATCAAATTTAGGAATCATGTTGAAAAAGTTAAGTTTTTTGGCCCTAAC
Organism: Lasiurus borealis; assembly: GCA_004026805.1. Classification (NCBI taxonomy): domain Eukaryota; kingdom Metazoa; phylum Chordata; class Mammalia; order Chiroptera; family Vespertilionidae; genus Lasiurus; species Lasiurus borealis. The sequence goes on along the minus strand of PVJN01015484.1, from coordinate 15,819 downwards.
AGAATTTGTGTTAATCATAGCATCACCTTATTAGATTTTGAAATTTTGGTGATCATGGGCCACACAGACTTTCCTCACATTTTGGAAATTATCCATACTGATGAGTCATAGGAAAATGCACTATTAGAAAGAATCCAAATGGTAATTTTTACAGATGTTGATTGTATGTAATGGGAAGATGTTTTGTAATTTAGCATTTGTGGATTTGTTCTTATCCTTTGTGAAGGTCCACTAATTCATATGTGAAGCTCCATTGACAACTTTCAGAATAAAGATTTATTCTCAACCTGAGAAGTTTAAGGATTTCTATCTGACAAAATAATGTAGAAAACAATTTTCAAAAGTAACGTAGATATTTTACTTGAAATGGATGTAAAAAAAGCTTCTCACCTGAAGATTCTCATTGGTTGAGACATCTAAATGTACCTAATACTCATTGTAAAGATCTTTTAAAAATTATGTTGCTATTTACCATAATGAAATCTCAAAGTGCGAGCCCCTCCTCCCCCCCATGTTACCTAGGGGTCAGCTTGATTTTGGTGCTTTTCCTCTAATTTTACTTAACATCTTCATTTATTTTTTTTGTTAAATTGGACATAACCTCATTAGAAAACTATTGTAAAATTAGAGGTGGGGGGTTGTCCCTCAGCCCAATCTGGGACCCCTTGAGGGATGTCCGACTGCCCACTGGGATCAGGCCTAAATGGGCAGTTGGACATCCCTCTCACAATCCAGGACTGCTGGCTCCCAACCGCTCTCGTGCCTGCCTTCCTGCCTGATTACCCCTAACCACTTCTGCCTGCCAGCCTGATCACCCCCTAACCACTCCCTTGCCAGCCTGACAGATGCTTTACTGCTCTCCTGCCAGCCTGATTGCCCCTAACTGCCCTCCCCGCAGCCTGGTCACTCCAAACTGCCCTCCCCTACCAGACTGGTCAACCCTAACTCCCTCCCCTTCAGATCCGCTCCTTCCTCCCTCCCCCCGCCCCAGCTGCCCTATTTTACAGGCCTGGGTCCCTCTCCAACTGTCTTCCCCTGCTGGCCTGATCACCCACCACTGCCCTCCCCTGCAGCCATCTTGTTGTGACCATCTTGAGTCCACATGGGGGCTTCCATCTTTGACCACATGGGGGTGGCCATCTTGTGTGTAGGATTGATGATCAATTTGCATATTACTTTTTTATTACATAGGATAGCTAGGTGGCAAAATATACCTATTAGCATTTTAAATATCAAGGTCATGTAAAGCTGTTATCTCTGCCATTTTCAATCAACTATAGGAAAATTTTAACAGATATTACAGGTTCTTTCTGTACTGTTTGCTTTATAAATGATTAGCATATAAACTTAGCTTTACATTTTGAATCTGATTATAAAGGCTTAAGACTGTAAATATAACGTTTTAAAGTACTATTTTCAGTGTATTTTTTTTGTAGTAATTTTATGTGATCAGTGGACTGGAAGCATTTTTCCATTTACCTATTTGCACCATGCAGTGTTGATGGAGAAACAAAGATGGAATCAAATTTTACCTTCTTCTTTACATTCGAGAGTTTTAGTTTTTGAGGGAAGTGCTGCAATCTAGTAGCTGCCAGAATCATCAGGGCTATCAGATAAGTTGAATAAAACCCAGGTACATGGGATCACAACTGAACTTTATTAACTAGCAAAGAAACTTCATTATGTCTCTGCATGTTTTGCTCATTAAGATCATGAACTTGCTTATTTCCTAACAGTGGGAGTTAATGGTTAAATTGCTTGCAGTAATTCATACATGGTTAATATATTTTTTTAAACACCTAAATGTAGTTAGTGTTAAACTACCAGGACTTTTATAGTTGACTTGAGGCCCGGTGCATGAAATTCTTGCACTGGGGTGGGTGGGTGTTGTGTGTCCCTCAGCCCAGCCTGCATCCTCTCCTTCACATAATCCACAACTGCTGTTTCCCAACTGCTCACCTGCCTGCCTTTTTGATTGCCCCTAACTGTCATCCCCTGCAGGCCTGGTCAAGCCTGACTGTCCTCCCCTGCAACTGCCCTTTTCTGCAGGCCTGGTCATCCCTAACTGCTCTCCTTTGCAGGCCTGGTCCCTCCCAACTGCCCTGTCCTGCTGGCTTGTTCCCTCCCAACTGCACTCCCCTGCTGGCTATCTTGTGTCCACATGGGGGCAAGATCTTTGACCATATGGGGACAGCCATCTTGTGTGTTGGAATGATGATCAATTTGCATACTACTCTTTGACTAGATAGGATTAGATAGGATAGAGGCCTGGTGCACAGGTAGGGGCTAACTGGTTTGCCCTGAAAGGTGTCCTGGATCAGGGTGGAGGTTCCCTTGGGGTATGGAGTGGCCTGGACGAGGGGCCTGTGGTGGTTTGCAGGCTGGCCACACATCCCCACCTGGCGACCCAAGAGTCCTGGTATCTGGAATTTATTTATCTTCTACAATTGAAACTTTGTAGCCTGGAGTGGATACAAGCCTCCTGCTTGCTCCATGGCCGCAGCCATTTTTGTTGAGATTTATTTATCTTTTATAATTGAAACTTTGTAGCCTTGAGCAAAGGCCGGGGCTACAGGAGCTTCGTTTCCTCCATTGCTGGGGCAACTCAAGCCTCCTGTTTTCTCCGGGGATGCCGCCATTTTGCGGGGGACTTATTTAACTTCTGTAATTGAAACTTTGTAGCCTTGAGTGCAGGCCTGGGCTGGCCAGGGTGTGCGGGAAGATTGGCTTCCTGCTTGCTCCGTGGCCATAGTCATCTTGGTTGGGTTAATTTGCATACTCGCTCCTGATTGGCTTATGAGGATGGCATGTGGGTATAGCAAAGGTATGGTCTATTTGCATCTTACTCTTATTAAATAGGGTGAATCAAAGGAAGAATACAAGATATTAACCCTCTTTAATATTCTTAGTGTACTGAAATAAAAACAATTCATCTGTCATGGGCTTTTAAAATAACTTGGTTAGTGTTTGTTACCTGCAATTTTCGAAATCTGAATTCACCTGAGTCAACATCTGCACTTTGTGCTTCCATAGTTACCTAAATACTTCATTAAAAGTCTATCATCTTGAGCCTACCCTGTGTTGCTTCTAAGTGATTAGAGCTTCGGTGGAAGCACCAAAGGGATCAGGGATCAGTTGCCAGCTAAGGGCATGTACCTGGGTTGTGGGTTCACTGGCCCATCATAGTCCAAAAGTGTTTGGGAGTCAACCAATCCATGTGTATCTTTCACATTGATGTTTCTTTCCTTTTCTTCTCTTTTTCTCTCCTTCCCCACTCCCTTCTACTCTCTTCAGAAAAGCTATAGAAAATACAGTGGTACCTCGAGCGAGATACAAGTTTAATTCTTTCCATAACCTTGAGGCGTGGGAAACTATGAGACGCTCGAGTCTCGGTAAACTGGTGGGTTGTGTGCAGCCAGCCGATCCGCGCAATTACTCCTATCTCAAATGTTGCTCATATCTCAAAAATCTCGTATGTTAGGGCACTCATATCTCAAGGTACCACTGTATATCCTCAGATGAGGATTAACAAAACAAAATGTATGTCATCTTGAAAAGAGGGAATAGATATCAGTAATTTATAGTTCTCAGCCAGGTTCTTTTATCTGAGGAAGATGTTTATCTTTTACCACAGTGGTAAAAGAGAAATCAAGATTTTACCTAGATCAGTGAACAAAGTAGATAACTAAGGTAGCTAATCATGTTAACTATGTAGCCAAGTTAAGATATAATTGGATAACAGTTTTTGTCAAATCAATAAAAAATGTTCATAAGGTTTAATTTTTGAAAAAAAGCCAAAGACTTGAATTGCACTTTATAAAAAATATAAAAGGTTACTTAAATGTGTCCAGATAATATGGGTCAGTGATTTGAGCATCGACTTATGATGGTCAGGGTTCAGTTCCCAATCAGGTCACATGCCTGGGTTGTGATTCCCATTGTCGGGGATTTTGCTGGAGGCTGCCAATCAGTAACTCTCGTCATTGATGTTTCTATCTTTCCCTCACCTTTTCTCTCTGAAATCAATAAAAAAAATATTTAAAAAATTATAAATGAATAATAAACATATAAAAAGGAACTCTATTCTATGAGTCATCAGAGAAACCTAATTTAAACTGCAATGAGTGAGATATCACCATCTACCTGACTTTTAACATAAAAAAAGACAATGCCAAGTGTTGGTGAGGATGTGAAGCAACAGGTATAAATTGCATGCAAACACTTTGAAAACAGTTTTGCAATATATACTAAAGCAAAACATAGTTGTCTTTTCAGAAAAGGTGAATATTGAAAATTTGAAAAGATCCCATGGATATTGATCATTTTAATTAAGCCTTTTTATGTTACAGGGGATATAGACCAACCCATGCTCCATTAATAAATAGGAATATTGACAGGAACCAAGAAAATTTAGAATATCCTATGTGCAGGAAATTCCTAAATGTATAATTAACTCTGATCTTATTGTTAACAGAACTCAGTTACTCTTCATTCACCTGTGTAGCTGAGATTCATTCTATTATTCTCTCTTGTTATAGTACCTGTTATTTATAACCTGCTTTCCCACCTTCCTCTTAATTTCTTCTTCGTTGGTTTGTTATGACCTTTTCCTATCTTTGGCTTCTTTTCAGCTTCAACTCCTACTACCAACTCCCTAATCTCTTGGCATTTCCAAAAGCAAATACCTTGAAAAAAATCTGATTGCCTTTTCACTCTAGGTTACTATTAATTGGCCACGTTTGGCCCATTTGTAATTAAGTAGAGGATTGGTTCACAAATTCGTGTAAGAGTAGGCCTTCCTTCTTCCCCTATCTGCTGACACCAGCTTCCCTCTTGCCCGGAAGATCTAGGCTTCCCTCTGGCCACTGGCAGGAATCTGGGCTTCTCTTGCAGTTTTGGCTTTGTCTGTAAGATTGTCCAGAAGGACGTCTGGTCTAATTAACATATTATGCTTTTATTATTATAGATTGTATATTTACCAGGGTAGGGTCAGATTGGCAGTTATACAAATAATGTTCTGTGAGTACATTGTATAACTCAATATAGTGTTTACCAAATTTGCAAGTTTTTATAATGCTTTACCACCTATTTGTTACTAGCAATTTAGGTAAATATTACTAGATTTTTCAAAATACTTCTTTAGTCCTAGTCAGTCTGTAATTTGCTTGTAAAATATTTCTTTAGATAAGAGAGATCAAGTAAAAAAGGCAGTTTACTAGAGTTGAATAACTTTTCCCTATAGTTACTACAGAAAATATTAAAGAAAATGAAGTTATGCTACAAAAGTCATTTACACTAATAAAAGAAAAACATGCAAATTGACCATACCTCCGCTATGTCCACCAGCCATGCTCACCAGCCAATCAGGAGCAAGTATGCAAGTTAACACAACCAAGATGGCTGCAGCCACGGAGAGAACAGGAGGCTTGGGTTTCCCCAGCAATGGAGGAAGCAGAACTTCTTGGGTGGCACAGGCCTCCATTCAAAGCTGTAATGTTTCAATTATAGAAGATAAATAAATTCCAGCAAAAATGGCTGTGGCTATGGAGCAAGCAGGAGGCTTGGGTTTCCCCAACGATGGAGGAAGCCAAGCTTCCCACCCCCACCTGCCCTGGCCTCCACTCAAGGCTACAAAGTTTTAATTATAGAAGATAAATACCAGATACCAGGACCTCAGCTTGGGTCACCAGGGGGCAGGGCCAGCCTATAAACCACCACTTGTCCCTCACTCAGGCCGCCCCAAGGGAACTCCCACCCTGATCCAGGACACCCTTCAGGGAAAATCAGCAGGCACCCAACCAGGGACCAGGCCTCTATCCTATCTAATAAAAGAATAATATTTAAATTGACTATCACTCCAACACATAAGATGGCTGTCGTGTGGACATAAGATGGCAAGCAGGGGAGGGCAGTTGGGAGGGACCAGGCCTGCAAGGAGGGCTGTTGTGGGTAATCAGAGGCCAGCAGGGCAGGGCAGGTAGGGGTGACCAGGCCTGCAGGGGAGTGGTTAGGGGGTGATCAGGCTGGCAGGCAGAAGTGGTTAGGGGCAATCAGGAAGACAGGCAGGCCAGCAGTGGTGGATTGTGAGAGGGATCCCAGATTGGAGAGGGTGTAGACTGGGCTGAGGAACACACACCCCCATGTTTGAATTTTGTGCACCGGCCTCTAGTGTTTTATAATGTTTCAATATTGTATTTGAATGTTTATTTAGAAAGGAGATTTCTGACAGTTACTGGGACAGATGGGATTCTGCTTTTTCTAATTTGATGTGGAAAAGTCATAGTAGGTGGTATGGCTTACACATATAGACAGCAGTGATAACTATTTTCTAATTTTACCTAAAATTATCTGATTTATTTTTTGTGCTGCCCAGCACAGCCAAGAGTTAGGTGAGCCTGAGTGGGTGCAGGGGTGGAGAGTGGCGAAGGATTAAAGAAGAGACAAAGAGAATAAGCTGGGGCTTAGTGAATCTCCTGTGTCTGGCTGAGGCCACAGAGAGAGACCCAGTTGGCAAGCTGATGCTTTATTTTATAGAGGTAAACAAGGTAGTGGTCACCATAGTTACAATGTTCTTGTGAGTTTCACTTGTTTTGGCAGCACTTGCTGCACCTCCCATAGCCCATTAGCTACCTTGGAAGGAGCTAGGGAGCTTCATAAGGTCAAGCTTAATCATGCTAAGAGGACTATGCCCTCTAAAGCTGGGACTTGTTTGGGGCTTTGCCAACAGGTCAGTCTGAGGCCTAACCGTATAGTCGCTCCCTACATTTTTTTAAAAACAAAGAATGTAAAACTCATTTTAATCAAGTAAACCTTCTCACTAATAGCCTAAAACATATTTTGCTTCTGTTGTCTTTATTGCCTAGTAAATATTCTAGGTTTCTTTGAAATTAAGGAATGAAACACAACATTGGGTTAGGAATAATACAAATAGGTAGCAAAATAAATGAATGTCCTGCAGGTTAAAATGTTATCCTAGCTGAAAACAATTCTATAATTTTTCCATCACATCCATGTTCTCGATAGACCAGATATGATCATTGATAGGAATGCTCATATCACTTCATTTCCTAGGCTCTTGTTCTGTTCTTTGAAGAATATTTAAACGCTGTTATCATTTAATCCTCCTGGAAGCCTTTCAGTGTAGGCGTCATTCTCATTTTGCATTAAAAATAAATTATGAGAACATTGATCAATGATTGTTAACATTATTATTCCAAAAGCGTTAACCTCATTTTTTAAATACTACTCTTTCTAGTTAATTTCAGCTATTCTCATGGATGCATAGTTGAATACTGAAAAATAAATTATCAGTCAACCCCCTTTAAAAAAATTTTTTCCCATATAGTTAGATCTAAAAGTCCTAACTTCTCCTCATCTGATACATTATAAATGTTGGTTTTCTGAATGAATTGTATCTTTCCATCTGGTTCAATAAAGAACTACCTTTGGCCTCCATGTAAAATATATATATTTTTTAGCCTAAGTTTCAGGTATTTAGATTTAGTATGGAGAACTGTAATACCATACTAGCCATTTTATTTTAAAAATTAAATTGAGCCCAGGATTTGTAATGACTGACTTGTCTTATTGTCTAGTGGTTACAGTGATACTAAAGCCTGTCTTAAATTTATCCTTGTGTTTTTTTCTATTTCTGGGGCTACTGCTTCTCTAGGGGGATCCCATACATATTTGAAAAGCTAAATAGATGAAATTTTTAATATTTCCAAGTATGAAATTATTGTGCCAAATTTTCTTATCTCAAATATTCTGTTGACTTACACAAGAATAAAATTGTTGCCATTGCAACTTATGGTATTTTAAATTACAACTTTATTGATTAAATTGTTCTCCTGGTTATAGTTTCTTGCTTCTCATGTGGTTTGCTTTAAAATAATAATATTGAAGGTAACAAGCTTACTTGGTTTTATAACAGGTTTTAGAATTTCAGTTTCTGGAAAATTCTTTGTGCTTATATTAACATTTAATCTTACATTTTCTCTCTTTCCACAATAAAAGTAGAAAAATGACAACATATTTTTTGGATGGGGGAACTATGCATTAATAACATAATTTTTGACACCCTGAGAAAGTTACTTACTTACTGTCTTTTTGTTGTTGTGTTTCTTGCTAGAGAGTGTTGCTAAGGAAAAGAATAAGCTTTTCAAAAGCCAGGTTCCATTAAAAATTATAAGCCAACATTCTTAACTGTAATTTATATCACTGCTTTGGTATATGGATAAGCTAATGAACAGACTGTGTAGAATGATTATATAAAAATTTATCTTCCACATGATTAAACCAAATGATAAAATTTAGCTGTGACTTTAAGGGAGTTTTTCAAATCAGTACTTAGGACATTTTTGGTATTTTATTAAGTTCATAACTTTGAACTACATGATTTAATTTATCATGCTTTTCATTTTTCTCCAAAAGTCTAGATGTAGAGAGTACAGTACATGTAAAGGAATTAGTCTAAAGCAGTGGTTCTCAATCTTCCTAATGCCGCAACCCTTTAATACAGCTTCTCATGTAGTGGTGACCCCCAACCATAAAATGATTTCCATTGCTACTTCATAACTGTAATTTTGCTACTGTTATGAACTGTAATGTAAATATCTAGCATATTTACATTACAGGATATATTTTCATTGTTACAAATTGAACATAATTAAAGCATAGTGATTAATCACAAAAACTATACAATTATATATTGTGAAGTATTTATTTCTAATTACAAATAAATGAAATTTTGTCTTGAATCGTGGTGTAGCATGGGTAACAATCTTCATATGACAACAATAAACTACATTGCTACGCTGCTACACTGAGGAGTGGTCTGTTGGTTCCTAAGACCATGGGAAATAGGTGATTTCTGCTGGTCTTAGGCGACCCCTGTGAAAGGGTCGTTCGACCCCCAAAGGGGTCGAGACCCATAGGTTGAGAACCGCTGGTCTAAAGGTTACTCTTATACTTTGACCAATAGTAACCTTTATATCAGCTTTCCAAGGATATACTGCTATTTGAAAAATGCTACTGACCCCCTCTAGTGGCCAAAAGATTGTGCTTTTGGTCTCATTACTGTAGTATTTAAAAGTAAACCTTGTTCTATATTAAGAAATATTCAGTACATTTTTTGAACTAAAATGATATTATATGTTTTTGCCAAACCTGTTCAGGAATATTACTTACTAACTCACAAATTTAGGAAAGAAAGTTTTTGCACAGCAATTCATTTGAGGAAGCTTAAAGCAGATATATTGAAAGGGAAAAATATTCCTACAATAACTATACTTGAATTTCTCATTATTAATTTTAGATAGAATTCGGTGTTTTCAAAATACTATATTAGTGATTAGGGGTTATAAGTAAACTCAACTTTTTTCTTGTAGAAAAGTGAATGGAATTTTTTAAAACCCAGCACACCTTTAAAGTATTATTCACAAAAATACTGATGAGATTCAAAAGCATCTTATAATTTTAAGAACACTTAACAGTGTATCAAGTTGTGACCATAAACTAATATCTTCCCATTTTCATCCCTATTTCCCTTACCTACTCAACCTTCAAAAAGTAGATCTTATAAATTCAGGATGAGTATTGTTGGTTTCAAAGAGGACTTTTTGGGAAGCCACAATAGATTTGTCAACAACATTGCCACTTCTCAGAATAGTTTTACAACTTCTCTTTTAGAATTATTTTCAGCCCCATGACAGTGTTTATAAAATATTGGATCTTGAGAGAAGGCTGCACCTATACCACTCAGGTATGTAAATGCCCATAAATGAATAGAATTTTTAAAACACCTGCTATATATAAACTTTGAAATAAACTCTACATGTTGCAGAAATGCTAAGGTTAACTTTTTAAAAATATAAACCCTTAAAAGATATCAGTATCTTTGTTGATAGATTAGGTTTTTTGAGAAAAATTAAAACTAAGAACTATATCCTATGAGTAAGAAAACTGATCAAACTTAAACATTTTGAAGTTATTTTAAAGTTATGAGACAGTACTTTAATTTTTATTCTGTGATTCCTAAAAATTATTTGAGATAGCTCCATTTTGTAGCTATGTCATAAAATTAGGCTAAATGTTATGGTAAGACTTTCAGGAATGTTCTGCACAATGTCAGCATCATTTGACATTTGATTAGTTTTTAAAAACAGTGAGTTATTCATTTGTGTGTGTATATTGTATGTTTGTTAAAAATTTCACTTAATGTTATATGAATACACTTACTGACTGAAATGGGATCTTTATTCAGTTCTGTAAAATGGAATTGATTATCCTGTATTTTCTTTTTCCTGAGGATCCTATCTAATGAAGAGAGAATATACTAATTGACTGCCTTACCCTCAAAGATGATGGCGCCCACAGCCATAAAATGGCGTCGCCCAGTCCCCTCAGCCCTGCCAGGGCAACAGGCGCTGCAAGGCCCAGCCCACTCCGAGGCAGGCCCGGCTTTGCCAAGCGCCTGCCTCTGGAGTTCCCCAGTCTCCTCAGCTCCCCAGCTGCCCATGGCCTGCCCAAAGCCAGGCAAGCCTGAGGCTCGGACAACCAGGGCTGACTAGGCTTATGCTGCTGGCAGTGGCAGTAGCATAGGTGTGATGGGGCATCGCCTTCCACTGATCGCCGGGTCACCTCCTGCCCCTGTGAGAGGGGGCAGGTCAGGCTGAGGGACCCCTCCAGTGCATGAATTTTCATGCACCAGGCATCTAGTAGTGTTTTATGAACAAGCGTCATTAAAAGTATGACATTATCTCTTTGGTATTTGGTGACTTGTATATGCTGAAAGTTTGAATTTTCAGAGGCTGCTTTTTTTCACATGGATAAGTTTCTAATGTCTTTGCCTAAAGATATATTTTTAATGAGTTGTTTTGCTATTTTGGTTATGAATTCTTTAGCTTCTTTCTCCCTCTAACTCCCTTCTCCTCCTCCTCCCTAGAATATTAAACTTTAACTAATAAAGTGATACTGAATTGGAAAAGTGTATTAAACTAGTGTTAATATTATTAAAAACAATGTAATTTTATTTATTAAATCAATATAAAAACTTGATATTCTGTACCTAGATAGACATTGTTCAGTTAGAATAATGTCAGGGCTAAACCAACAAATATATAGGAAATGTAATGGATTTTTAGGAACTAGAGCATAGAAGATGTAAAATGTCAATGGAAATACTTTCTACAATATATTGTACTTAATTTTAATGATTCATAATCTTAATCTTAAAAATCAAATAATCTCTACAACTACTATTTTAATGGGATAGTTGATTTTTATTATGTGTATGCCAAGAATAATTAGATGTTGTTTTACCTCTTAAATTTAGAGACTAGGGCTAAAGTCATGCATAGTACTTTAAAAAATAGCAGTAGGAAGTAATCAAAACTCTAAAATACTTGAACATGTGTCAAATACAGTAAAACCACGATATAATAATTTGGGTGGGGGCTGTCCATTAAAGCCAAAAGTCCATTATATAATAAAGTATATTTTCTAAATGTATATGATAAACAATTGACAAATTAGTTTACCTATTTATACTTATGTAGACATGTTTGTGTAATTAAAATGTATGAAGAGTTTGTTTTCACAAAAAAAAGTTTTCTATATGTATTACTATAATTTTAAATTTATACTGAGTAGGTCTAGTACATTTGTGCAATCACCAGTCAACTCGAGTAAATAAATGCCACACAGCTGGGCTGGCCTGCATGCAAGTTAAAACTGCTGCAGTTACACCATGCAATAGCAGAACCAATTACCGTATGCGAAGCACTGTACTCACCAGCTAATCATTGACCAAACATGGTTTGCGAGTAGTGACTCTTAGATTTAAATATGTATACTATAGTTGTAGACATATAATCTGTACTAATAAAAGGGTAATATTCAAATTGGTCACGACGCCCTCCGAGTAACAACCAAATAGCAGGCTGCCTGGGGCAACCAAGTTGGCAAGGGCATTAGTGAGGGATGACTAAATGACTGACCAGCAGGCTGCATAGGACAACCAGGCTGGCAGGGGGCTTAGCAAGGGACACCAAATGACTGAACAAAGGCTGTGTGGTGTGACCAGGCTGGCAGAGGGGGGCAGTAAGGAGTGACCATGCTGGCAGAGAAGGGCAGTGAGGGGCAACCAGGCTGGCAGGGGGGACACTAAAGGGCAACCAGGTCACTGAGGTGGGGGAGGCATTTAGGGGCAGGCAGGCAGATGAGCAGTGAGGAGCCAGTGGTCCCATATTGTGAGAGGGATGTCCAACTGCCATTTTCATCCCAATCCCTATGATCGGGCCAAAACCAGCAGTCAGATATGCCCAAGGAGTCCCAGATTGGAAAGAGTATATAGGCTGGGCTGAAAGGACCTCCACCTCACCTCCGTGCATGAATTTTGTGCACCAGGCCTTTATATGTCAGCAAAATTAATGCAGTGTTTTTTCCAACATATGGACTATTCTCTAAAATTTGTTAAAGATTACACTGAGCCTGGCAGTAGTGGCTTAGTGGTTAGCATCAACTTATGAACCAGGAGGTCACTGATTCCTGGTCAGGGCACATGGCCAAGTTGCTAGCTCCATCCCCCATGTGGTGTATGTAGGAGGCAGCCAACCAGTACTTCTTTCTCATCATTGATGTTTCTGTTCTCTCCCTCTCTCTTCCTCTCTGAAATCAATAAAAATATCTTTTTTAAAATGATAGTAAATTAATAACAAAAAAATAACCTATTATAAGCAAATCTTGGTTAAGAGTATATTAAAATTAATATCCAACTCCTTTGACTGTTTTATTGGTAATAGGGAGGGTGAATATAAAGTTAACGTTCTGAAGAGTACCAACCACATCAGAATTATATAAAAATACTAGAGGCCCAGTGCACGAAATTTGTGCATGGATGGGGTCTCTCAGGGTGGTTTGTGGAGAATAGGCCCAAGCTCATGCCCCCACCCTCACAGCCCCAGCTCGCGCCCCCAGTCTTACAGCCCCAAAGCCACACCTGGCACACTGCCTTGGCCTGGCACCACCCACTCACCTCATCCCCCACCATTCGGCACCTTTACTCATATTGAAATTGGCCTGGCACTACCCGCTCACCAGTCCCACCACCACTGCTGGTCGCCATCTGTGGGGTGACCAGTGGGGCAGTTGGGGCCCCTGCTTGCACCTGCTTTGGCCTGGCACCTGCCCTGCTGCTGCCACTGGTCACCGTCTGCTGGGCAGACCCCCTACCCTTCTCCCTCTGCACCTGGGAGCTGGATGGTGGCCCTGCCCCAGTCACTGGTTGCCATCTGCGGGGCAACCAGGCCCCTGCTCATACCCACCTTGGCCTGGCACTGCCCGCTCACCGGCTCCACCATCCCACTGCAGTCCCATTCTCATCAGGCCCATCAGAGCTGGAAGCGCCTCTACTTCTGCCCACTGCCAGCATCATTGTCGATGCCCATCATGTTCTGTGCAGCCTCCTGGTCGTCAGAGCACATCATAACAAGCAGTCAAACTCCCACCCAAGGGCATATTCGGCTTATATAGGATTATTACAGTGCTAAGTCTAAGTATACCCCCAATATCCTGGAATGCAATTATTTTTTATAACAGATTGGTAAAATTGAGAATTTTGTGTGTGACATGAACTGTTGAGGTGGCTACAAAACTGAAAAAGTCTTCTTCCAGAAGAACTAAGTTTCATAGTAATTATAAAATCTAAGTATAACCAAGTACATGGTAAATGCTATGATTTTGATTTGTGAAAAGTGGTTGAGAATACAAAGACAAACTGCCTAATGTAATAGTAGAGGTTTCATTGAGACAGTGATAAGTGATAGTACTGTACTGGAAATAGTCCTATAAAGAAATAGTACTGGAAGTTTTCCTCTTAGTACTTTTTAAAAATTTTACTGTTTATTTCTTTGTGCTATAAAAGGAATTGAAAGTGGTTGAAGACATCTTATTCCTATCTTCTTTTTTTTTTTAATATTTTTTATTGATTTTTCACAGAGAGGAAGGGAAAGGGATAGAAAACCAGAAACATCGATGAGAGAGAGACATCGATCAGCCGCCTCCTGCATTCCCCCTACTGGGGATGTGCCCGCAACCAACGTACATGCCCTTGCCAGAATCAAACCTGGGACCTTTCGGTTCCTAGGCCGATCGATGCACTATCCACTAAGCCAAACTGGTTTTGGCCCATCTTCTATTATTTTTACTTTTGCCTTTGTCCTATCCAGTTTTCCTATAACTAATTTATAGGAAAACTCTTGTTTATTCTTAAGTATTTTTCCAGTTTTGTTGAGGTACAATTAACATAACCTAATACCAATTTAAGGTGTACAACATAATGATTGTAACATTTATTATATACGTCAGCAAGATATACAAGCACAGATATATAGTGAAGTGGTTATAATAAATTAAACGTCTTATCTCACACTATTACAATTTTTTTCTTGTGATGATTAAGTAATTTTTATTTAGTTTTTTTTTCATGTAGTTTACTTTCTTTTTTAGACTGAATCTGGTTATGGATCTGAATCCAGCTTGCGTCGACATGGTTCAATGGTGTCACTGGTGTCTGGAGCAAGTGGCTATTCTGCAACATCCACCTCTTCATTCAAGGTTTGTGGTTGTGAATGCTTTAAGTTGAGGCCTCATAAATTAAATTTAGTACTGAATGTTGTAAACAGAACTTATTTAATAGTTTTTTCAAAAGAACTTCTCTTTTAAGTTCAGAATAATTTTTAAGGGTTAACATTTATGATTCATACGAACAGAAAATGAACACATCCAAGATTTTTTCATTTATTAATAGATAAGACATAAAAATGAATTGTTTCAAAGGAGAATCTGAAGAATGCCAAAATGATTTTGCTAATACATGCAAAACTATTCAGTATCCACAGATTAGAAACTAGTGTATCTCCACCAATCAAAATTCATTTGCATATCTATGAGCCAAAAATAATTTACATTACTCTTTTATTTCTACTACTTAAAGAGTTATAAAATAGTCCAAATGTAATGAAATCAAAGACTTCTATATGACTAGACAACATTCCATACATGCTAAAGGTTCCATAAATAGCACACACCATTCCTTTGAAAGGATATCCAGTAATATTTTTTTCCCATTTCAAAGTCTTTCACATTTTCTTTTCGCACAATGTCAATAATTTGAAAATGTTAAATTTTACATGAGCAAATTGTCAAGCTTATTTGTCTCTTATTTCCTTCAGGCTTATCACTATCTAGTTACTGTTAGTCAGTTTCAAGTTAATTCCTAGAAGTATTACATTGACAGCTTTCCCTATCCAATGGGATAGGGAAAGTAAGATGTAGACCTTAAAAAGTGATAATATACAATAGGACTAAATAAATTATAGTTTTGTTAATTTGGATTACATCCACTACCCCCTTTTTTTGTGTTTTGCAGAAAGGCCACAGTTTACGTGAGAAATTGGCTGAAATGGAAACCTTTAGAGATATCCTATGTAGACAAGTTGATACTCTACAGAAGTACTTTGATGCCTGTGCTGATGCTGTCTCCAAGGATGAACTTCAAAGGGATAAAGGTTAATTAGGCTATTACCACTATTTTTACTTGGAGAATGAATGGATGTAAAGCCTCTTGATCTTAAAGGGTAATGTCTTTAACTGATAAAGGTAATTAATAGTCATTTTTGCTGCAAACCCCCAGTGTAACAGATTTCCATGTCTATATAACCTGTGTACTTTAATAACACATCTTAAATATTCTGATAATTCATACACACTAGATTCCACTGAAGATTTTTAAATGATTTTTAAGTTCTTTATTTAAAA
>PVJN01015483.1:0-44297 GCA_004026805.1 Lasiurus borealis | reverse complement strand
CACACACACACACACTCACACACACACACACACATTCACACACACACACACTCAAAATCCTGGCCTCCTTCCCTAAACTGTTAGACACCTGCAGGGGGCAAAGACAAGAACCATAAGCCATTGGATTTGATCTGATTCGAGACCACCTCCCAACACCGAGTTACCTTTCTTTCTTTCTTTTTTTAAAAAATACATCTTATTGAGTTTTTACAGAGAGGAAGGGAGAGGGATAGAGAGTTAGAAACATTGATGAGAGAGACATCAATCAGCTGCCTCCTGCACGCCTCCCACTGGAGATGTGACAACAACCAAGATACATGCCCTTGACCGGAATCGAACCCGGGACCGTTCAGTCCACAGGCCAACGACGCTCTATCCACTGAGCCAAACTGGTCTTGGCCCAAGTTAGGCCTCCTCTATCCCGAAATCCTGTTTTCTCTGTCCCCAGCACAGCCAGAGGAAGTATGTGCTGTGGAGCCGTACCAATGACCGGGTACCTGCGTTCTCATGGCAACGGAGGAAGGAGAGCGTGGAGCAGCGCTCTTTAGAGCGGGCCCGTCTCACTCTCTCTGAGCGGCTGCTCATCCAGGCACCCGCTTTCCGCGGGCCGAGGACAGCACCTGTGCGGGCTCCTGCAAACCCTCACCCGCCATCGGGAGGGCCCGACCAGGAAATGAGATTTAGACGGGGAGAAGTGGGCAGGAGGAAGCTGGAACACAGGCAGGTGCAGGAGGGCATGCGGACACCATTTCCTGGGGCAGGAATAAAGCCACGTGGCTGCGAAGCAGGGAGAAACGCCGCACCCTCGGAGCAGCCCCCGCCACGGGCACGCCGTTTGCACGGGATCGGAACTGGTCCAGACACCGCCGTCCGCTGGATCCACACAGCGCGGCTTCAATTAGCGGCCTCATTTATCACCCGCGCAGATGGGGGACGGCGAGGTGAGGGTCAGGGGTCGCCGAGGGTGTCTTCATCACTTCAGTATCATTGCCTTAAAAGGCGCTGACCAGGAGGAGCGGGTGACCTCATTTCAGAATTATTACCGCGCCGAGAACTCACTTCCAACATTATAATTCATTTGCTCGGCGAGTATTTCAAATTTATTATCGCGCCCCTGACACGCAGCGGCTAATCGTTAAGGATGGCCACTTTAACATAATGTGAGTACGCGCCTCTCCGTAGGTGAGGCGGCGGGCCCTGCATTAGCATTATTGACTAAGGTGCATTTAAGTTCCTCGCTGATACTTAATGGAAGGTTAATGCAGAAGTCAGCGGATGAAATGGCTTTTCCTTAAAACAACTCTATTGATTAAAATAACTTAGACTTTTTTAGGGCGGGCGGCGCGGACACACTCACACGCCTGAATATTTTATTTCATAATCCGGAGCGCGTCGCAGGGCGTCTCGGAGCGAGGGGAGTGGGAGTGATGGCGCTAATTACTCCCGGGACGGAGTCTCGCTCGCGGCCCACAGATGGATATTGTGTGGGGAGAGGCCACAAATCACCCCACAAATCCCTTCTCGTGTGCGGGGAGCCCCCGTGTGAGGGTCTCTGCTCGGTCTCGCCGTGCCCTTCAGGTGTGCGCTCCCCGCAGCTCACAGCTGGCGGCCTGGAAAGATAAGCCCGCCTTCCGGGCACAGAGCCGCTATTCAGTGTCTGAGATGCGGCTTGATTTCCCCTCTTGTCTCCTCTTGTTGTTTAAATGGGCGGTAAACCCAATACAGCCCGGTCCTGCCGGGGGCTCCCCGAGGCTGCTCCCCATTCACGTCCTTTCTCTGCTCAGAACCCAATAGCCCGGCGGGCACAGCCCCTCCCAGGCTGGCCTTGTGAGCAGGACACCCGACGCCGGGGCCTGCTCCCGGGGCGATTGTGTTTCCGCCCCGGATTGTGCGGCCCTGGCCTCTCCGGCTCCTCTGTCTCCGCGCCAGGAAGTGGCTCCCGGGGGTGGGAGAGGGGGGCTCGCTCAGTTCTAACCTGAGCTTCTTTCCCATCAGGGGGATTCGACCCCCAGAAAGCGGCCAGGCCCCACCCAGACGCCCTGGAGCTGCGCAGGGAGGAGCCTACCCCCGGTTCGCCGTGTGTTCCAGGCCTAGAGCAGAGTGTGACGCATGTTTTAAACGCTAAACACATAACAGAACGTGAAGGCGATCTGTAGTCACAGAGACGCCAGCGCTGCCCGGAGCCGGGCTTGGTTCTGAGCGCTCTGCGTGCCGTAAATCACTCCCAGCTCAGCACGACCTCACGGATAGGTGGTCCTCACGGTCTCTGACGCACAGGTGTGAGCTCAGACACAGGGCCCCGCCGCGGGAAGCTGCGGGTTATTCTCTGTGTGTCCCCGGCCAGGCAGCGGGGAAGAGGCGGGCGGGGATGTGGCTCAGACCAGGCGGGGCAGGCTCCTGGCCGTCGTGTGAACCGAAGGAGCTCTCAGCTCGGGAAACAGGATGCCTTCAGCTCAAATCCCAGCAACGGCCTTCACTCTCTTCTTCAAGCTGTGGTGCCGCTATCCGTAAAACACCCGGTCCTCACATCCACCTATTATCACTGTGGCTGAGAGAAGAAAGCACCATCATCCAGACTACCAGGCTAGCATGCCGTCTTGCCTATGCAGAGGTACCTCGAGACACGAGTTTAATTCGTGCCGTCACCTTGAGGCGTGGGAAACTATGAGACGCTCGAGTCGAGGTAAACGGGTGGGTCGTGTGCAGCCGGCCGATCTGCGCAATGACTCCTCTCTCAAATGTTGCTCGTATTTCAAAGCAAAAATAGCTCGCTCGGTGGCTCGTATCTCAAAAATCCTGTATGTTAGGGCACTCGTATCTCGAGGTACCACCGTAGTAAGGTCTCAGTCCATTAAACGTGTTCCGCTGTCATTATTTTAGCTAATGTCCTCATTTATCCCCTCCACAGGCTTTTATGGAGGGAAGGCTCACGATGTGTTGGTGCCCAGCTTTGGGAGTAGGGCTGCTTGGGCTCCCGGGTCAGTGAGGGACACCTCATGGAAACAATCAATTGAAATGAGAATAATCGCTGTGACAGGTGTGCTCAGGCAGAGCAGAGGAAGTGAAACGCTGTGTCTCATCGAGGAAGGCTTCGCTGATGTGGTCTGTGCCGCTTCTACGCTCTGCACGCTGCCATGGGTTGAAGAATGGCTAACCCAACTGGAGATGTGATAGACTCATTCAGCTTGTCTCCTCCGCTGAGACGTCACGGAATGAAGGAAAGATTAAAATGCAGTTTTATGCTGCCACAGGAAGAGATGGGATGGCTATCTTCTACTGAAGATTCCAGGGAGACCCGTCTTCTTAAAATGTGAGCATCTCTGAGATATCAGAAAATCGCCCACGATGCCTTTTCTCTTGGTTGTGATATAAACGACCTTCTTCACGGTGAGGCATTTCCTTATTTTCCCATGAGCACCGCTGTAGGGAGTTATACGTACAATTAAAAAATCATAACCATAGCATTGTACTGGGAAATCATATAAGATGGAGACACACAAACACAGTGTATGTCCCAGCTAATACATATGGACCTGCTATTACATCTCAATGAGCATGTTTAACGTCTTTTCCTTTCTCAGGTTCTGAGGGATAAACAGGAATTTGGTTCTTCATGTGTCCTAGCAAGCAGGGCCTGAGCTCCGTGGTGCACGAGCGAGCAGAGAACTGTCCACTAACGGAGAGCTTTGTTGGATCAACCATGGCTTTACATGAGCATTTTTTTAAAGTGACTTTCATTATTCAAAGTGAACTTCAGAGCGTTGGCTAAGCATTCTAGACCGAAAAGCATTTAGAAATATGATTGCAAATGGATTCTCTTCCTTCCCCTTTCAGTCTGCATCGGGAGTCTTCGTCAGTGATGAAGAAAGAAGCTGAGATAACACACTCCTTCCGATGCTCAGCCATCTCACACACACTTGCTGCGTTTTTTCAGACGAAGGTTACGCTGACTGAGTGTGATATGATCTTGGCTTCATATCCACCACCTACATCTCAGGATAGAGGCTACATGTGCTGAATAATTCGGCTCTTAAAACTCCTACTGGCACGATGAAAGCATATTTAAGTTGTAAGAGCTCCTCTGTGTGATAGAAAAGCCACACTCTAATTCTTATTTTCTCTACTGTCCGTATTTAATTCACTGCCTTCTCCCTCTTTTCCAATCCCCCTCCCAGAGGCTGTGGGTTAAATGACGCCCCAGAAATCCCCTGCTGCAGTCCTGGCCCTCAGCACCGAGGACGTGACTGGATTTGGAGAGAGTCTTTGCAGAGGCCACGGAGCTGAAGGAAGTCATCAGGGTGCACCCTCACCCAGGGAGGCTGGTGTCTGTGGCAGAGGACACATGGACAGAAACACGGACAGAGGGAGAGGGACATGGAGACCCAGGGCGGAGACAGCTGTCCGGACGCCGAGGACAGAGGCCTGGTGGGTCTCAGAGGGAACCGCCCTGCCTGCACCTCCATCTGGGACTTGCAGCCCCCACACTGCGAGGAATACATGTCTGTTGTTCCCTGTTATGACAGTTCTCACAGACGAATGCACCCACGGATGTTTGCGTGATTTGGCTTATGAATACGTGTGTTCACAAGTCTCAGAGTTTGTCTACCTGTCACAAGCACTCAGAGTCAGTGTGGCTTTAAATAATAAAAGCTTATATAGAACACTAGCTTCTATATTGCAGGAACAACCAACCACCTCAACTGATAGAACTATCTATCTATCTATCCATCTATCTATCCACCCACCCACCCATACATACACAGAGACATATATACACTTTCATAAATACATTTATATGTACACATACACAAAAATCCATACATTCCTGGTCAGGTTGCCAGGTAAAATGCTAAAACACAGGGTACCTGGTTATAGATGAATGAAAAGCAAACCCATTTTTGGTATAGGTATTATCCAAATATTCATGGACCATTCTTATACTACAAACTTTTTTTTCATTCAAAATTCAAATTTAACCGAGGCTCTTGCATTTCTACTAGTATTTTCTAATTCTTAAAACGATAGTTAGTGGTTGTGTTTTTTAATTGGTTGATCCTTTGTGGCTTTATTTATCAGTATTTATGACGTGTACCAAATAGAGGTAACTCATTTTCCCATCATCTTTCTGTAACTTCTGAGTCTCAGTCCTGATCTGATACCTTTGCTGAGTGTAATATCATGCTCAACCATAACCTCTCATTTAAAGAACCAGGGAATGCTGAGTTATTTCTGTGGAATTTTTAAAACTCCATTTTAAAAGGTGAACATTTTAACAAACTAAAACACTTCAACAAAATTAACAATGCAGTGTCAAAGTGGAAAAATCCTTTCTCCATAGCTTTCCCAATACAATAAAAAATATAAGCAGGATGCTGGAGTAGAACACTTCAACTCAAATGACACGTGGAGATATATGAGAAAGTGAATGTTTATATTACTGCAATCATATATATATAACCTTGCATTTTAAAAAAGGAATTAAAGAAAAAAAAGATCCACTTCTATCCCTCTACCGTTCTGAGGAAATGGCCTGTTTTAATCTTGCAGACTCAAGGTTGGGGATAAAGGTGTCCATATTTGGGTGCTTCCTGAGTACAGGTGCGTGTGGTTACTTTAAAACTACACTCTCAAAATAACTGCAAAAAAGATGTAATTCCATTGCAAGACAGAGACCTGAACAACTGTAGAAGAGCTGTAACTATTTTTAGTGTAGTATTTGGGATAATGGACAGTTTCTTATAGCGAGAGCCTTCTGAATCATACTTCCCCTGCCGTATTTGTCAGAGCAAATATTTCAGTAACTGTTTAAAAATAATTTGGGAACACACATCTTAACTCAACATGCAAGCAGTGCCAATAGAGAAGATTGACAAGCGACACCGGTGAATAAAAATGCCACTTGTATTTAGTCCGGCCTAGTCTGTCCGTCTGTATGTTAAGTTCCCAGAGCACATACAGCACATGCAGCCCCATGATTCCCAGCACAAGGCTAACCTCACCAACCTTTCCATCGGAGAGCATCCTAACATGTTGTGGTAGAAGTATTTTGGCGGGTTAAGAGCCTTCTCTAACTAAAACTCAGGTAAAACCCCTGTAGAAATTGTACCCAAGGTGAAAACAGTTTTCTGGTTCTTCCACAAAGAGAGCGAAGGAAAATAACCGTAAGCTGCCGAAACTGGTGTGGCTCAGTGGATAGAGCGTTGGCCTGTGGACTGAAGTGTCCCAGGTTCCATTCCGGTCAAGGGCATGTACCGTGATTGCGGGCACATCCCCAGAAGGGGGCGTGCAGGAGGCGGCTGATCGATGTTTCTCTCTCATTGATGTTTCTAACCCTCTCCCTCTCCCTTCCTCTTTGTAAAAAAGACCATATATATACCGTTATTTTCATACACACACACACACACACACACACACACATATATATATATATATATATATATATATATATATATATATGAAAATAACCGCAAGTGTTTAACAAATAGCCAATAGCTCTTGGGAACTATGAGGAGGCCTGAAACACAATGAATGGGAACCATATGAATCAGCGTCCCATGGAAATAGACGTGTGGACTAACACTTCCCGCTCCTGCCAGCCCTGAAACGCCCAGAACACAGTGCGAGAGCCTTTGGCAAAGTTCAAGCCGGCGGACCTGCCAGCCCCTGTGGAAACCCCTGCAGGCTTACCGTCCCCACAGGAGGCCGTCCTCCTCAGTCACCGGAGAGTCCCATCAACCCGCCTACGTGTCCCCTCAAAGACCACAGAGTCTGGGTATTTGTCTGCTCTTCCCTTTTACAAACCTGTTATTGGGGATTGCCAATAAGATACGTGTAGTGACCAGAAGCTTCAAAATTTGAGAAACTAAGCCAAAACCCATTTGGCTCAGTGGATAGAGCATCGGCCTGGGGACTGAAAGGTCCCAGGTTCGATTCCGGTCAAGGGCATGGACCTTGGTTGCAGGCACATCCCCAGTGGGGGCGTGCAGGAGGCGGCTGATGGATGTCTCTCTCTCTCATCAATGTTTCTAACCTTCTATCCTTTTCCCTTCCTCCTTGTAAAAAATCAATAAAATATATTTAAAAAAAAACAAAAAACCTGAGAAACTGACATGTAGCTCCCGAAGCCAGTGCAGCTGCCAGGGTTCTATAACGTTTACAGACAACGTGTCTCTCCAGGAGACTCTGGTGACTCTGACAAAATATGGGGCAGCCAGCAAGCAGAACGCTGGCCTGCATGTCCCGCTCGAACTGGCGGCAGGTGGGCCTGCCAGAAGGTGCCCAGATGGCTGAGCTGGTCCCTCCGTGAACTCTGAGAGCAGAGCCGCATCCCGTGACCCCTGGGGAGGGAGTCCCTGGTGGCGACCAGACGGCCAGCCTCCTCCGAAGCGGCAGATGCAAGGGCTCCCCACCACGCCCTCCCCTGAGGAGATGTCTGTCCCAGCCCACCCCCTTTCCGTGAAGAGATGGCTCCTGCGACACTTTTACCCGATTACTTCACATTAACCCACGTAAATGTCTTCTATTCCCAGACGTTACACTTAATTACATTTCCCTGCACGAGATGGACGTTTTCAAGCCCTTTATGGTGCACATAGGTTATTGATTAGTCGCATATTGTAATACATTTTTCATGCAACCGCAATGAATTGGACACCCATGTTCATGTGTTTTAAGAGAAGTGAATATATATACATACATACATATAGACACATATCTGTATATGTGATCTGGAAGAAAGCAAAATATTGTATTTTCAACCGCTTGCTCTTAAATGGGTGCCCTTTCTCCGCTTGTATGTGCTGGCTACTGTATACATGCCAGCAGCATCTTCCTCGCCTCAAACTCAGTGTCCATGTAGCCAGAGGTGCCTTTAAATCAACCGTCTTGCTGTAATTACTTGTTTTATTTTTCAGTTTGAACAACAAATTGTATGGCCAGAGAAATGCAGAAAAGCATGGTTTCATCTATTTGACTACTGTGGTCACCTATGTTCTATAATACTTCTATATTTTAATGAGAAGTAACTATCAAAATGCTCATTATAGACAGAGCTCCCCTTTGTTTTAATTTTCAAAGGAGCCGTTTTAGACACTTCCAACTAATTCTTCTCGAAGCGTGTCAGTGCACGTTAGCAGAGAAAAGAGGGCAATGCGATTTCTTAGCAAATATTATCATCATCGGGCTGCATTCTGCTGGGATAATTACAGTTGAAACCTACTTATAGCGAAGGAGAGAAAATTGTTTTTTGGGAAAAATATTAAGATGAGCAAAAAAGTCCCCATAAAAGCTCGGAAGAGCCATCCAGTGGGGCTTCCAATTCTCCCTAGTGCACCTGTCAAACACGCCTGTCACTCCCGGGAACACGTGGCGGTCACACGCGGATCGTTAACTCTTTCCAGCCTCCGCGGCGCATGTCCCCGGGTGTTTCTTGTGCAGTTCTCTCTCAGAGCCTGGGAGTCCCCCAGAGAGTTTGGGAGGCCTTAACTTGGGGTGATTAACTGGTGAGACTTCATTTGTCTGAAGGCCGGGGTCGGAGCAGATGATTTCCTGGAGGATCTTTCTGGCAAAGCTGCCCCCGCTCTTGCTGAAAAAGTCCCTGGGCTGGCTGTCCCCCTCCAGCGTCCCTCTCTCCTTTGCGTTTGGAGATGCAGAGTCACCTGCTTCGTTTCGCTGTCCGTTCTTTGTGTGGCTTCGGCCGACTCTGAATATTTGAAAAGAAAGGAGCGGCTCCGTATAATGAGCCTCTTCAGCAGCGGAGAAAGGGCCTAACAATCCTCATATCATCATCGCCACCGGGAAGTAAAAATCACCGCGTGAAAAGCACGAAAGCCGCGGGGAATCTCCCGGCTCTCTGTTCTCAGAGTGAGAGGGAATGGCGACCGGACATTAAAATTCTCCCGTTTCTATGGCATTCGTGCATTTTATTCCAAGAAGAGCCACTTAGGGCACGGGTCTGCAAACTGCAGCTTTGGGTCAAGTTCAGCCTACAGCCTGCCCGTTTGGTAAAAAAATGTTTGACTGTGACACAGCCCCCTCCCCCCATTCATTGACATACTGTCTTGGCGTCTCTCC
The DNA here is from genome assembly GCA_004026805.1 of Lasiurus borealis. NCBI lineage: Eukaryota > Metazoa > Chordata > Mammalia > Chiroptera > Vespertilionidae > Lasiurus > Lasiurus borealis. The sequence continues at coordinate 35,225 of PVJN01015483.1, read as the reverse complement.
TAAGGCAGAAATGAGTGGTTGCCAAGTGACCTCGTGACCTGCAAAACCAAAAGATGTACTACCTGGCCTTTTACAGAAAAAGTCTCCCAGCCCCCGAAGGATAGCATGCCTTGTCTTAAGAAGACATTGCTGTGCCTTGATGAAGTCGGTATTTTCATCTCTTCCCAAAATTTAAGGGATTTTTTTTCCTTAATTTTCCTCACAGCTTAATGTACTAATATTTCTTTTTAGTTTTCGTAATTAATGCCACTTAGTAAAATATATCATACAGAGGCTTTTTCTTTGAAGTAACTAATTTTGTTTTTTAAATTAGTTCATGCTGTTAAAGTTACAAGGAGAGTTAAATGTTTTACTATATGCTGTTCTTGGCTTTCTCCTTTCATTCCTTATTTAATTTTTATATTGGTTCAGCAATAAGTAACGTGGTCGGTGGTGATGGAAATGATTATCAGAATGCGACGTTTGCATGAATTTATCATGAACGGATAAACCAAGGACTCGAACATTTCTTGAAGTTATAAAAATATATTCAGGTTATAGAACAATCTGCCTGCGCTACTACAAAGCATTCTGAGAGATATTATAAGTGTAAGTTACCAATGGACCAGTTTTTGATATTACTTTGAAGAGAGTTTGTTCTCATGTTTGTAAAGTTTAGGACTGTACATTCCTGTGTGTTTGAAAAGGATTATAACATTATACTTCCTTCCTTCTTTCTTTCTTTCTTTCTTTCTTTCTTTCTTTCTTTCTTTCTTTCTTTCTTTCTTTCTTTCTTTCTTTCTTCCTTCCTTCCTTCCTTCCTTCCTTCCTTCCTTTCTTTTTTTCTTTCTTATTATTTTTTATATATTTATTGATTTTTTACAGAGAGGAAGGGAGAGGGATAGAGAGTTAGAAACATTGGTGATAGAGAAACATTGATCAGCTGCCTCCTGCATGCTCCCTCCTGGGTATGTGCCCGCAACCAAGGTACATGCCCTTGACCAGAATCGAACCTGGGACCCTTCAGTCCGCAGGCTGACGCTCCATCCGCTGAGCCACACCGGTTTGGGCAACATTACACTTCTTTAAGGATAAATCTGTACAAGGCTTTAGAAATCTGGTGATAAGTACGTCTTTGTAAGTGTCATTGGATCGGTCTAAGAAAGACAATTTGCCTGATTTCCTTAAATGGCTTTCAAGTCTAGAATGTCATGTGAAGGAGAATGTCGTCGAAGTTCAGCTTACAGATCCGTGGAATGATAGAACCGGAGAGTACCCCTCAGAAAGAATGCAGGTCAGGCTCTTGCGTCTATAAATGCGGCTATAGAATTCCCTTCATCTGCACTGAATTCTGAAGAAACGCACTTGTCTTTGCTTAGCAGAGCAGCGTCCAGCCCAGCTACACTAGAAGGCAGTCCTCCTGCTCCCGCTGTAGAGCCATTTCCACTAAATAGCCAGTGTCTCCCACTGCAGTCCTTCTTCCGTATTGTCCGCGGTCTACACACTGGAGTCTTAACTGCCACCTGTCTTGTCCCTATTTATTGATAAATTGAGGCTGCCTGTGCTCTTGGATCCAATAAATGCTGAGGGGAAATATAATTGTTACTGCTATTTTGTTGTGCTTATATTACACCCTCGTCTGTCTAGATGTGGGCTCTTCCATCAATTCTGCTTCACACTGCATCACATCAATATTACACATTCATCCTTTATTCTTTAAAATGTTGTCATTCTTTCTTCAAATATTCCATCTGACTCTTTTTTATCTCTGTTTTCTCGGTTTGTTATGACATTGTTATTTCTACTCCTATCCCCCACATCTGTGACAATTTGTTTATATTTTCTATCTTGCCTTTCCTAACTGCTTCTATAATTGCTCTTCCAGTTCTACAATCCATTCTTTGGTTTTGTCTTGTTTCCCTTTAACTCATACGCGTGTTCTTTATTTCAACTATTATTATTTATTTTATTATTATCAATTTGCCTTCTCTATCACACACATATATATGCATATTTCTATATCTATATCTATATCTATATCTATATCTATATCTATATCTATGTATATATGCATGTAGATATATGGGTGATGGGCATACAAGGCAATATACAGATGACAAATCATAAAATGGTGCACTTGAAACCTGTATAATGTTATTAACCAATGTCACCTCAATAAATTTAATGCAAATAATATATATCCTATATAATAAAAGCTAATATGCTAAGTGTCTGGTCATCCAGTCATTCAACCAATCCTATCTCATAAAAGAGTAATATGCTAATTGACCATCACTCCAGCACACAAGATGGCTGCCCCCATGTGGTCAAAGATGGCTGCCCCATGTGGTCACAAGATGGCCACCACAAAATGCCCAGTAGGGGAGGGCAATTGGGAGAGACAAAGCCTGTAAGGGAGGGCAGTTGGGGGTGGTCAAGCCTGCAGGGAAGGGCAGTTGAAGGGACCAGGCCTGCAAGGGAAGGCAGTTAGGGGTGACCAGTCCCATAGGGAAGGGCAGTTAGGGGCAAACAGGAAGGTAGGCAGATGAGCAGTTGGGAGCCAGCAGTCCTGGATTGTGGGAGGGATGTCTGACTCCCCATTTAGGCCCAAATCCTACCTGGGGTCCCAGATTGCAGAGGGAGCAGGCTGGGCTGAAGGACACCCCCCCCCCCATGTGCATGAATTTCGTGCACCGGGCCTCTAGTATGTATATATGAGTATACTTCCTTAAAGACTACTCCTTTTTCAGTTTGTTAATAGCTCCATGGATATAATCTTTAAAAGTTCTTGCCTTACCAGCTCTATTAATTCTGGCCTATCCAGCGTAGTCTAGTGAATGATTTACGGTTTCTCTTGTATTTTGGTTGTGCTATTTCTGTCTGTCTGTGTCTGTCTGTGAGATTAGTTCAGGAATCTTGACTCCTATCATAAAGGGTAGCAGGGCCAGGATCCGGATCTAATTGTGAAGTTTCTCACGGGTTTGGAGGTGGAAGACGCCCCTGCCTGGTTTCCGCCTCTGCCCCTGCCCCTGCCTCTGCCCCTGCCCCTGCCTCTGCCCCTGCCCCTGCCCCTGCCCCTGCCTCAGGGAGCCCCTGCTCTTCCTTTTCCGGCAGCTCTCTGCCTGTCTACTTCCTCCGGAGGTGCTTCACATCAACACGCTTTCCGTGACTTCCGTAAGGTGTCTAGGCTGGACTGGGAGAGAGTCCACAGCCTGTGACACAACTTTATTGGTAACAGAAGACGCAGGTGCACACACTTGAAATGGGTTTTGTGGCATTATTGGAGAATAGTCTAAATTTAATAGTCTAAATTAGAATTTAAATGTCTATCTGTAGGGTGCTGGTTGTGTTAATTAAATTAGCTTCATTTCCTGGACTAAGTTAAAGATTTAGATATCCAAGTGTTACTATAGACGGCTTTCAAGAAACAATGCTAAGGAGAGAGAAACAAGGTGCAGAATATTAAAATAAATGTGGAAAATAAAACATTAAATCTGGAAAGTCAAAGAATATAGTCCCACAACATCAGACACGTGTACCACACACACCTGTCCATGAACAAAGGCCTTGACAATGAAAGGTTGTATCTTTCAATTGAAGAAGAGACATTTTCTTTCCCAGAGCTCTCATCTATCCCTAAAGAATGATTTTAGGGGAACCCATTGGGGTCAAATACACACCTGTGGACTAAGAGTTTTATCCAAAGGGATAGGGCTCTCTGGCTTTCCAGAACGATGTGCTGATGTTCATACCCAAACTCAGGGAACGCAGAACCGTGGGCAACAAAAACCATGTAGAAGTCAATGCTCAGATGAAAGGAATATGAGAGAGAACAACAAAACCTATGGGTTCTCTGTCTCTCTGTCTCTCTCTCTCTCTCTCTCTCTCTCTCTCTCTCTCTCTCTCTCTCTCTGGCTCCAAATCTCATTCAGCGTTTTGATTGGTTGTATTTCTACATTTAAAAAAAAATCAGTATGTGTTTATTGGGTTTATTTACTTTTAAAATATTTCAACTATTATAAAGCTGGTGGGTTCTCCCTCCCTAAGACAATCAGGTCTTTCAGGGACATTTTCTATGATCTCCTCGCAAATGTCATAGCAACTGCTATGGAAATGGATCTCAGTGCCACCGTCCCACCGCCCTATAACTCCAAACGAATTAATCACTTACATCTCTCCTCTCCTGCTTGCAATGTTTTCATGGTGTGTGTTTTTCTGAGAAAACTCATTTAGTCAGATGCCACTTGTATTGTATCTTCCAGAAATTCCCTAATATTTGGCCTTGCTTTGGGCACTGTTTTTGTCTTTCCAGAAATATTTGGTCTTCTCACTTTTATATTTGTCCTGTCCTCTTAAAAGGGTTTGAAAGAGGAAGGGCCTAATTGTGCTTACTGGGCATTGCAAGGCAATACAATCTAGTTCATCTGTGAAATGCAATAGGTAAGTCCTTCTGAACAATTGTAATAAGTATATATATATATATAAATAATAAAGATATATATTCTTTAGGAAGTTTCTGTAATCCAAGTGAAGACGCACTTTTAACTTCTGGGGTGTTTTTGGCCTATTGTACTTTCATATTGATTCACCACGAAATAAATCAATAAAATGTTTTAGCTTCTCATTTCTTCTCCATGCACAGAGGGTCGTTCTCACCAGCGGAATCACAATCAATGAGTCCAAACAGATATTATTTCATCACTAATGATGCCCATTATGTTCTCAAAGCTCAGTTCAACAGCCATCTATTTCTTCATTCATATCTGCACAAAAGAGTAATTATAAAAAGCCCGGCTGCAATGACCTCGAATAAAAACTATAGATTTAATGCGATGATAATGTATACACAGCGTCTTGTAAAACCATTAGGTAGAAACAAATCAAGTGTCTCTTTGAATCTGTCTTTCAACAGATCAATTTACATGCTGGTTAATATCTTTTAGATGATAACATGTGAAAACGTTTTTGGAATACACAGGGTGTCCCCACCACCACCCTATATATATATATATACATACACACACACACACACACACACACACACACACACATACACACACACACACACACACACACACACTTTAATAGGTGATAAGTCAATTTTGAAAATGAAATGCGTTTTCACAAACACTGCCTTTATAATTTTTTAAGGTGTGCATATACATTTCGGGGGGGACAGCCTATATTTAGGAGGCAAAGTTATAGAAAAATTGAATGAAAATCTACAAAGGAAAATCATGTACAGTGGTATGTACAGTGGTACCTGGAGATACAAGTGCCCTAACATACAAAATTTTTGAGATGCGAGCCGTCGAGCGAGTGGTTTTTGCTTTGAAATACGAGCAACATTTGAGATAGGAGTAATCTCATGGATCGGCCGGCTGCACACGACCCACCCGTTTACCGCGACTCGAGCGTCTCATAGATTCCCACGCCTCAAGGTTACGGAACGAATTAAACTCGTATCTCGAGGTACCACTGTATTTAATTGAAAAACCAGACTCTACAACTTTGTTGAACTGTGCAGACTGTCTTTCAATATTTCGGCAAAAGAGTTATGTTTTGAGAAGTTGACTTCTTGCGTGTTGTATGTATGGTGTCCTGGGAACTATATGATAAAACTGGACAGAAAACAGAGGATTGTATTTTCTGTAGACACACATGTGTTTTCAGGTTGTATTCTAGGTCAAAAAACATAAAACTAAACCTTAGCAGAGCATAATTAATAGCAAATTGCCATCAAATGGGTAGTAATATAACAAAAAAAATGTGAGGATATGTGTAATAGCACTGAAGAATCTCAAAGACATCTTGAAAAGTGCATGAAGCCAGATACAAAAGACAGCACACCGTACCGTGTCATGTATATGCGATTCTAGAAACGGGGTTGCGATCAGGTGGAATTTGGGGAGATGAAAATGCTGTGAGACCGGTGGTGATTCCATGACTTTACACAGTTATCAAAGCTCATGAAACTGCACCCTTAAAATGTACAGCATTTACACTGTGCCACCATCTAAATACAAAGAAGAAGAAACATCTCCATGGGTGACGTACATTATTATTGCAATAACAATCAATACCGTTAACATGTCCTGCAGCAGACATTTCACCACCTCCTTGAAATTCATCTTCCTCCATCTTCCCTTTGCTTTTTGTTCTGTCCTTCTAAATTTCCATGCTCCTGCCTCCCTACCCCTACCCCCATTATTGGTACAAACATGCTGTCCCCTCTGATGGCACAACCCTTCCCTGACTTTTCTTTGCCACGCCCACCAAGGAATACTCCTCCAAGATGAGAACAAACACCATTTCCACAGGGACCTTCCCTGACGACCCACATCGGATTGTTCCCTAGAGAAAGCCCTCCCAGCCCCCTCTTCTACCCTGGCGTGCTCTTCCCAGCTTGTGGCGGGAGTCACATAAATACAGTGGCCCCTCGAGATACGAGAGTTTCATTCATTCCGTAACCTTGAGGTGTGGGAAACTATGAGAGGCTCGAGTCCCGGTAAACTGGTGGGTTGTGTGCAGCCGGCCGATCCGCGCGATGACTCCTATCTCAAATGTTGCTCATATTTCAAAGCAAAAATCGATCGCTTGATGGCTCGTATCTCAAAAATGTCGTATGTTAGGGCACTCGTATCTTGAGGTACCACTGTATTCTCTTCTCTTGGTAGTGCTATCCACCTTCCTGCATCCCAACACAATGCTGAGAGAAGAGAGTTTGTGAGGCACGGTAAGCCAATAAATATAGATATTTCTTTAATGCAAACCACCCAATGATATGCCTGCAGGGAATCTTGGTTCCGAAGGTCCATCTGAAGTTAAGTGATAAGAGGAATCCTATCCCTTCTCTCCTACCTTCCACCCCAAGGCCCCCACCTATTGGCGGAGGAGATAAAGAAGTGACAATTCACATGAGATGCTGAGCTTGAAGGGAAGGATGGGGTTCAGGAAGCGGGGGTAAGAAGGCCAATGAATAGAGAAGGGCCACGGGGAGAATTGCTTCTTCTGACAACAGGGTGTTGATAACAGCGGAGCATTCGCAGAGTCCAGAGTGAAGCCCTGTCCCTGGAAGGAGCGCAGGCATGTGGCTCAGGCAGAAAGAGTGAACGGTCTGAACTTCTACCACTTCTGACTGGTTGCTTCTGGAATGGACAGAAGAGTCATGGCCAAGGACACGACACGGTGTTTTTGACTTCTGTTTGTCAAGTAACATTAATGTCATGCTATCCATTACTCCTTCCCTTAATAATAAAGGAGACCAGGCAGAGATTGAGTTATTAAATAATTGTTCCGTATAATGGGTAGATTGTTGCTTATCTCCCTGAGATAAGAACTCAAGCTTTCTCCTTTGCTATGCTGTCCCTCTGTCTAGCAGGTGGTAGACGCTGTTCAATGAATATTACTAAATTAAATTACATTGTCGAGGCAGAGAAGGTCGTTTTTAACACTGCTCCAGCTTGGAGTGTCTGCTCAGACTATGAGTGCTCAGATTTGTCTCGCTACCGGATGTGTGGAATCAAAGCAAATTTTAATCCAATCTGATTCAATATCGGTTATGATTGGACTACTCAAAGCTTGTCCACATTAATTCTTAAACATTCAGAAGATAAATTAATCAAATTAAACAAAGGAAGTAAATATACAGTATGCTTAAAAAATCAAGTACAAAACATAACCTAGAAGAGGAAGATGAATTATGGCTTTGTGTCTTTAACTATACAGTCTGTGTTATGTCTCATGGCTAATTAAGATGGATTTTTTTTCCAAAAACTAATATTTAAGATATTATATTTTCCCTGATGATATTTTATAGAAATTAGAAAATAAAAAACTGGAATTCTTTTTTTTAAAAAATACATTTTATTGATTTTTTACAGAGAGGAAAGGAGAGGGATAGAAAGTCAGAAACATCGATGAGACAGAGACATCCATCAACCGCCTCCTGCACGCCCCCCATTGGGGATGTGCCCGCAACCAAGGTACATGTCCCCGACCGGAATTGAACCCGGGACCCCTCAGCCTGCAGGCCAACGCTCTATCCACTGAGCCAAACCGGTCTTGGCAAAACTGGAATTCTTATAAAGCTGAAGAGACAGGGAATGACCTTGAACATTTGTGTGGATAAAAAATGATGGAAGTGGTCAGCTTTATAAGATTTTACCTAACGCTCTTGCTCTCTTCCAGAATACCACTAACATGACGGGATATATTTTAAAAAGGCGAAGCTAAATAAAACAAATGGACAAAACAAACACATAAACACACAGAAACAAAAGCCGCGGAGGGCGACTGGCACGCATATGATCAGACGGAAGAACACAGAGTGTTAACCCTGCAGTGGGAGCTGGCGGTACGAGTGTTCCGTCAGAAACAGCCACGCCGTGTTCCTGAGTGGCTGCACGGTTTTGCACGCTCCCAGCCAGGAATGCGGGTTACACCCTCGCCTGCACGGGGGGCAGGGAGGGGGGGTAGAGGGAGAGACAGTGTCTGGATTTGGGCTGTTCCAATAGGCCCGTCGCTTTAATTCGCACCTCCCTGGTGACATGCAGTGGTACAACGCTGATTCCGGAGAGGAAGGAGAGGGAGACGCAGAGAGAGAGACATCAATGATGAGAGAGAATCACTGAAGGGCTGCCTCCTGCACGCCCCCTACTGGGGATGGAGCCTGCAACCCAGGCCTGTGCCTTGGACCAGAATGGAACCTGGGGCCCTTCAGTCTGCAGGCCAGTGCTCTGTCCCCTGACCAGAGGAAGGTCACTCCGCCCTGGCGCTCAGGCCTCACCCGATGCTGGGATGGGCTGAGACTCTGGCAGTGCAGGTCTCCCTAAGCGCAGCGCCAGCTTAGCTGGCACCTGCGGGGAAGGTGAGTCATTTGTAAGCGCGGAGCAAACCGGAGAGCCTGGCACACTGGCTGAAGGTTCCCTCACTCCTCCGTGAGTGGATGGGCTGTGCCCTCTGACCTCCCTCTGATGTGTAGGGAGTGGGAGCTCCATCAGAGAGACCACGAGGCATATTAGCATCCAGCTATGTTTTCTGGATTATTCGTTTAATCAAATCCTCTTTAACGGTAACATATGTAACCGAGAATGAGTCTGTGTATCGATCAGAGTGAGTAGAGTTGACAGTCGGTGTAGACCTATCACATACATCCACATATAGCTGTATGCCTAAATCACTCCCTCTGCTCTCTCTCCCTCCATAACATACATACAAGTACCGACTGTGGCACACACACAGTTTCACACAGACACGGTGTAACCTCGCTCTTCTGTTTAGCTTGCACTCGGATAATTTGTGGATTCTTTCAACCAAGCTGAAATCCCACTCCCCTCTTACTTAAAAATCTTTATGCTCAAAGGCCTGAGTTCTAAAACATGTCCCTGAGTCTTTGCACACATAAACAGTGCCAGGGTGTTTCTGAAGCATCATAAGCTAGCCCCGAGGTAAATTCTGTGGTCACGCCTCGTGCGGTTAATAGGGAGAGGAACAAGCAACCTCCATGTCTCCCCAATGCCTAATGAGGCCTCGAGGCGGCTTTGCTGACCATTGAACAACCCGTCCTCGAAGACGGCCACCTCGCTTGCGTTTGTCCTCTCTGCTCAGAGTCCCAGGCTCTGCATTGAGCTGCTCCCGGAAACAAAGCCAGCCGCCCCGCCAGCGAGTGTGTTTATCCTGCCGGCGACAAATATTTGCCGTCCCGACAGCCCCGCGGAGGGCCCCGCTATTTAAGACCGAAGCTGGAAAATCGCTATTAATGACGGGTTTCCGCTAATGAAGTGTGTTTATGCAAATGGGCGGGCCCTAAATATGACCCGCACACAAAGGCCTGCTTCGCCGCGACTATCCAGCGAGACATTAGCGGATCAATTAAACAGAACTCCTCTCTGAGGCGGGCGCCAGCGCCCTCGTTGCCGTGGAAACCTGGAAGGAGCCAGCTTCCGATGGGAACAGCCGGAGAAACAACCACCGCGTGTTTGTAAACATCCACCTTGAAAAGCGTCCGCTCCGTGGAGTCATACGAGGGTGAGGCACACGGGATTTCCCTCCGTAAGAGGGGGGTCGTAATTAAGAACTCACGGTTGTGTGCGTGTGTGTGTGTGTGTGTGTGTGTATGTATGAGTGTGTGTGTGTGTGTGTATGAGTGTGTGTGTGTGTGTGTGTGCGTGTGTATGTGTATATATATATATATATTTTTTTTTTCCATTATGCAGATCAGCGAAGAAGCTGCCAAACATTTTTATGGGTCAGAGCCGCATGCATCAGCCGGAACGAGGAAGTGGCCTGCTCTCAGGATGTGAAAGAAGCGATACGAATGCCCCTCGCAGGAAGGGGAGCTGAAAAATTCATGGAGGGCCTTTTCCCAAAGTGCAGGCGGAGCCGAGACGGGGTGAAAAAACATCTGCAGTGACGGTGCCCGCAGCATTGTCATCAGAAGGGACACTGCCTTCGCGTTTTTCTCTCCTTTCTCTCCTCTAATTCTGGGTGGAAGCCTCTTTCGCTCTGGGTGGTGGTGCCTGCATTAATACTATCTGATTTGGCTTAAACAATCCCTGACAAACCGAGTCGTCTACAGCTCCGCAGACAAATACTGTTATTAATCCGCGCACACTGACCCAGTGGAACAGGAGAAAATAATTCGGGCCGCTTTAGGGCGCTGACTTCCAGCGGTAACGACTCCGGTTCGGGTCAGACTTTAAAGAGAAACAGAGCGGCTAAGCGGCGATTCTCTTCGGCGGGGAATTAATTTCTTTCCTCTTCACTGTTCGGACGGAGCCCTGGGTTCTTGCAGAATCGAAGAGACCAGAAGCCCCCGGCCCTTCTGTCGAACCAGAAGAGGAAACAGCAACTTTCCCGTCTCCCGAACGCCTGGTGAGGCCTCGAGGCGGCCTTGCTGACCATTGAGCATCCCGTCCTCGGAGAGGGCCACCGTGTGTGTCCTCTCTGCTCAGAGTCCCACGCTCTGCATTTCCTGTGAATGGCCAAGTTTCAGTCATAATTATCGAGATAGCGGCTGGGACAAAGGCGACATTCCCATGTCCGTGACAGGCCCGGTCAGGGGGAGAGCGGGACATTGTCCACGGGCCGGGGGTGAGTCCCCGCGCAGCAGCCTGTGCGCCTGACAGAGTGGACCATCTCCCCGGACGGCGGGCCCGGAGGCCTGGAGAGAAAGCACCCCCTTTCTCGAGGCTCCAGCACTGTTTTCCCCTGAGCGACCACCCAGCGTGGCTGCCACCGGCCACCTGCCCCCGGGAGGCCGTGTGTTTGCTGCTCTGAGCACCGTGACTGGAGCCGTGCGTCCCGGGGCCCGCTCCTTCCTGCAGGGAAGTCAGGGTGCCCCCCGGAATCTGGTCTGCGGCCTCCGGTGGCATGAGATGGGTTGTGGGGTGCCCTATCTGCCACCGTTCCTCAGCGCCGCCCTCGGAACACCTGCCTGGACGCGGGGCTGGTGAGGGTCGTCACCGGTACCTGACCCTGCCCGTCCTGCATTTGGAATGGATCCTGCCGAGGTCTGAGGGTGGCAATCAGGGGACGGCTGCCCAGTCAGCGCGTTGTCTGAACAGAGGCAATGGCACAAACCACTGCACGTCCACTGCTCTCTGCCCGGCATCTGCCCAGTCACCAAACCCGGGGAAGGCAGGGCCCAGGCGCCTGGTGGCAGCCGGGGAGACCGTGCCTTCTCCAGAGCTGCCCACACCCCTTTCCACGCGGTGGCTCTCTCCCTCTCCCTGCCAGGCCCGGCCTGCCCGTCCTCCCGCTTCAGACTTTTCTCCTTTCCCGGCTGCCTCCCTCTGCCGAGTTCAAGGTCAAGGTCTCATAGGCCGGTCAGGCCACAGGGAGAACTTTCCTGCAGGTCCACGGGGCTGAATGACAAGCGCAGTCACAGGAGGCATGTCCCCTTGTCCTAGCAGCCCCGGGGGTGAGGGCAGGTCTCCGGGGAAGAGGGATTTGGAAATGTTGCCTACCGCAGGCGTGTGTGAGAAAAGCGACGTAAAATTCACCAGGAAAACGGTAATGCAGTGGTTCTCAACCTGTGGGTTGCGAACCCTTTGGGGGTCGAACGACACTTTCACAGGGGTCGCCTAAGACCATCAGAAAACACAGGTATTTACATTATAATTCATAACAGTAGCAAAATCACAGTTATGAAGTATGGTTGGGGGTCACCACAACATGAGGAACTGTATTAAAGGGTCGCGGCCTTAGGAAGGTTGAGAACCACTGCAGTAATGCTTTTGACCCTAAATTTCTTTTCTTTTTTTAAAATATATTCTATTGATGTTTTTACAGAGAGGAAGGGAGAGTTAGAAACATCATCGATGAGAGAGAAACATAGACCAGCCACCTCCTCCACGCCTCCTACTGGGGATGTGCCTGGAACCAAGGTACATGCCCTTGACCGGAATTGAGCCCAGGACCCTCCAGTCCTCAGACCGACGCTCTATCCACTAAGCCATACTGGTTTCGGCCCAAAATTTCTTGATGATACAATTAAACAATCTACTTTTTTTAAAGTTGCGATTAAGCGATTATTTTTGTAGCAAATTTATTCAGTGCCTAGTTCTTTAGTGCCAATGACAGGGGGTTTATTTTATTTTATTTTTGCTGTGGAGTGGGTAGGTGCTTTCCTTCAGGCTCCACAGGCAGTTGAGTTAGACGTTTCCACTGGAAGCAGCTGTTTTCATATATATATATATATTATTGATTTTTTACAGAGAGGAAGGGAGAAGGGTAGAGGGTTAGAAATATCAATGTGAGAGAAACATCGATCAGCTGCCTCCTGCACGCCCCCTACTGGGGATGTGCCCGAAACCAGGATACATGCCCTTGACTGGAATGGAACCTGGGACCTTTCAGTCCGCAGGCCAATGCTCTATCCACTGAGCCAAACTGGTTCTGGCAAGGCCGTGCTTATTTTTTACTCTAACAGCTGACAATCTCGTTCTCGTCATTCTTGTTATGATTGAGCTGCGTTCCTTTTACCGTCTACCCTGCTGCTTCCTGTGGATTCCTAAGTTCCAAACTGATAGGAGGAGAGGGTAAGGGCTTCAGGCTTTCAAAGAATATATGCACCATTATGTATCTTCCCCAACCTCTCAGAAAACAATCAATGCGTGAATGGTTTTACCATCCCCCTTGAAATACATTTTAAGTCTCTCGGCCTTTCAATGATAAATCCTGAAGTGAGCCACTTTCCTAATCCAGAGAGGAAGTGAGAACACTGGCGTGCTGAAACCGCGTTCTTCTAGAAAGTAGCAATGAGTATGCTCTCCTTTTCAATAATCAGACCTGAAAAACTAGAGAATTAAAGAAGAGGAATCTTGCTACCACAAAAAAATAGCTGTGATATTGGATCAAAGGCCTAAATATAAGACCTGAAACAGTAAAGTACATAGAGTCAAACATAAGTACTAAATGGATGAACCGTGATCTCGGAGAAGATTTTATGAATTTGACTCCAAAGGCAAAGGAAATGAAGACAAAAATAAATGAACGGAACGACGAGCATAGCAAACTGAAAAGCTTCTGCAGCGTAAAGATCCTGCCAGCAAAACCAAGAGTCAGCCAACAGAGCGGGAGCAGGTGTTGGCAACCATAGTTCCCAGGAGGGGTGACTATCCCAAGGATACAAAGAATTCATGTAACTCAGCACCGGTCCGACAAACAGCCCGATTACAACTTAGTCCGAGGAGGTGGATAGACACTTCTCCCCAAAAGACAGACAAACGGACAACAGACAGATGGAAAGATGCTTAACTTCAATAGCTCTTAGGGAGATGCCAATCAAAACCACAATGAGATACCGCCTCACCCCTGTTAGAATGGCACTTAGCAACAAGACTAGAGGCCCAGTGCACAAACTTCGTGCACAGGGAGGGCCGGGTCTCTCGCGGCTGCTGGCCGGGGGCGACTCCTTTTCCCCAGGCGCCTGCCACTGGCCCAGCGCCCAGAAACCCCATCCAACTCCAGGTCGAGGGACCCATTTGCATATTTGTCTTTTTTTTTTTTCTTTAAGATATTTTATTGCTTTTTCACAGAGAGGAAGGGAGGGGAATAGAAAGTTAGAAACATCGATGAGAGAGAGACATCGATCAGCTGCCTCCTGCACGCCTCCTACTGGGGATTCGCCTGCAACCAATGTACATGCCCTTGACCGGAATTGAACCTGGGACCTTTCAGTCCGAAGGCCAACGCTCTATCCACTGAGCCAAACCGGTTTCGGCGCATATTCGTCTTTTAATGTATAGGACAAGGACACTGGAATGCATTAAATGACGGGGGATAGCAGGAGACACTGTGAGTGGCAGAGGCACTTACTTGTTCTGAAAATCTCCCCCCTCCTGATATGTGTATTAAGACAATAAGATATGCGGGCAGGAGAGGGTTTCCCGAGAAGCTGTGCATGTCCACGTAAATCCTGCAAAGGCACACACAATGGCAGGAAGGCGTGAAGAAGAAAGCACTTTGCTGTGTCACCTGCGTAGCCCGTGAGGCAGCGTGAGGCTGACAGAGACCTTCACAGGTGCGATCGAGGGGGAGGGAGGGTCGCCTAGGATAAAGGCCTTTAAGGAGCATCACCCGAGTCACCAGTCCTCAGAGCTACCTGCCAGCCGTGGCTACCGCGTCTCACGGTCTCTGTGTTGCAGTGAGCCGTGCAGCAAGAAGCAGCTCGAGCTCGTATTCCTTCCCCTGCAGCCCTCTGGCCTGAACTCCATCTTCCTGCGAGGCTTAGCCTGGTCTCCATCCGTCCCCAGTCACAGAGCCCGGAGATTCCGCGTTATCTCCGACCCCCTTCCCTCTCCTGATCCTTCCCGTCCATCGGCCCCCAGTGCGAGTGCTTTATCTGCCACTCTATCTTCCTCGCGGGTCTTCCCTCTCTTTCCCACAGCACTTAGTCATTTCCGAGTCTAAGTCTGTGAGCTGCCAGCCCTGTTATCTCTTCCACTTAATCCACTCTGCAGAGAGACACTCCGGTTGGATTCCTAAAACATTGTCCTAGTACATGCCCTCCCTCCTCAGAAATCCTCTTGGGCCACATCAAGAACCAAAACAAAGCGTGTAAGTTGCTATCAAAGATGAAGCTTTTGAAACCTAGATCATCTACTCCCACAAAGAAAATTTTGTATGGGACATTTTTCTGGTTTTCTGTTTGATTTTTTTGTTTGTTTGTTTGTTTTTTCTCTCTTGCTTAAGATCTATTTCTTTGGGGAATCCTCCCCAAACTCTGGCATCCATATAGTGTTTTAATTATTTAAGTTCCAATAAAAGGTTTTGTTGGTACTATTTATTCAACAGCAGAAATGAACTTCGTTCTTTAAAAACACACACACACACACCCTTATTGAGTCCGATATAATTGACATTACACAAAGAATTAAGGTAAATAAAAGACCACACCTATCCTTTGGAAAACTGCATTTTGAAATACATGTAGGATTGTAACAGGTACATAATACAGTCATTCAAATTTAATGTGCTGGTAAAATATTAAGTATGTTGTCATTAATTAGGTGAGTCAGAAGTCCCCTTTCCATCTGTGTATTCTCAGTAATTTAGTGGGTATTGAACTGTAGCAAATGCTCTTCTATGTTTATTGGGTTCTCAAAGTTATTTTCTCTTGCATGTGTGTATGTGTGTATTTATCTAATTTTGTTATGTTTGTACTGGACTCAGAAAACAAAGTAGGAAGTGTTTTATCTCTTCCACGTTTTGGAAGATTTTGTCTAATAAAAGGCTAATATGCAAACAGACCAAACAGCGGAACAACCGAACAAACGGTCGCTATGATGTGTCCTGACCACCAGGGGGCATATGTGGAACATGGTAGCTGTTGGCCACAGAGGGATGGTGAATTGGTGAGTGGGGTGCTGGACTAAGGCAGGGCACTCATCACTGTCATTGGCATGAGCCTCTGGTGGTTACTGAAAATTCTTTGCCCCTGAGCGCCTAAGTCCCGCCTGCCGCTCACACCTTCTGCCAGTGCCTGGCACCGGTCCTGATCACTTGGCACCATCAGCGGTTTGAGTGGTGGCCCCTGGCCCCAATGGCCCCTGAGGGCTTCTCCTCCTCTCCCTGCTCCAGAGGGGCAATCGGGGCAGCAGTCGCCACTCACACCCACAGCTGGCACCGGCCCCAATCACTCCACGCCATCAGCGGGTATGAGCAGGGATAGCGCCTTCAGTGCCTGTGAGCAGCGGTGGCTGGAGAGGGGCTGCTGGCAGACAGGGGATGGGGGAGGAGAGGGGGTGGGAGGGAGGGGAGGCTGCGGTGGGAGGAGCAGGGTAGGGGCATGGAGGATGGGCTGAGACCTGCCCCTGTGCCTACTGCAGCCTCCCAGCCCATAGTTCCTTTCAAGGTGCATGGATTCATGCACTGGGCCCCTAGCTTTATATAAAGGATAATTATAACAAAAAATGTAGTGTGTTCATGTCTATTTATATTTGTATTTATAAAAGTGTGTATCTGCCCTAGCCAGCTTGGCTCAGTAGATAAGAGCGTCAGCCTGTGAACTAAAAGGTCCCAGGTTCAATTCCAGCCAAGGGCACATGCCTGGGTTGTGGGCTCAATTCCCAGTGGGGACGTGCAGGAGGCAGCTAATCAACGATTCTCTCTCATCATTGATGTTTCTATCTCTCTCTCCTTCTCCCTTCTCTCTGAAATCAATAAAGAAATATAACAATGTAAATAAATAAAAAATAAGTTAAAAAAGCAATGGATTATGTTTAGATTGCTTCACTGTTTTTCATGAGGTTTCAGTAAGTTGTTTTAGGACTCTGCAAAATTCTTTAAGCCTGCGTCCGCCGACCTCACAATGCGGTACCTATTTCACTGGAGAAAGTGAGCGGAAAGCCTGTGTTAAATGAGTGTGCACATTTCCACACCGAGGAGCAAGCGAAAGGCTGATTGGCACTTGCGGAGGCACACGGGTTGATCCTGACAGACTGTACCCTTCTGTTTGTATTTACTCGATCATTCTTACGTGTAAATTGTACACAGTTTCACGGCTACCTCGTCTACAGTAATACAGTAATCACCAGTGCCTCTGCCGCGAAAACGAATGTAACTGACAGACGGAACAGCGGCAGAAAGCTCTGGGGGTTTCGGGGTAAATAATTTACAGAACGACTATATGTTTACGCCACGGGCTTTATTGGCATTTCTCCCGTGTAACGTATACATTAACACACACGTGCGGTTGGCTTATCCAAACATGTACGTGGAGCTGGAAACAATATTTTTTAAAAAATAATCAGCAAATCACCCGATATATACTTATCCCATCTCACGGAGTGTTTCTGTACATTCCCCCCTTTCGGATTTCTTACTGGAATAATGTAGCGTTGAGCGCTCCCAATACCATTTTCATGAGGACAAAATTGAGTAAACTCAGTACAAAGACTGACATAAGCAAATAAAGTGTTGATATTACCCAAGAACCACAAACGATCAGAGATTGCTTGGCTTTTGACAACTCTCCCTCTTCCTGCTTGTACCCAGAGCACATTCTAAACGAAAGCCCAATCCCCTCATTTCGTAGATAGCGCCATAGAGGGAAGTGTCTCTGGGTAACGAGGTTATAAAAGGGGAGGATTGGGACAGATTATTTAATTCAGCACCCACATTTCAGCGAAAATGTTTCTATTAATCACTTGTCTTCCTACATTCCCCGAGATATTGTCTCAGTATTTTGTTATTCTGATGATCAAGAAAGTCTCATTCATTTTCAACTAAATCGTCTCCTAAATGATTACTACTATTTTGGAAAAGCCATATTTGAAAATAGAAATGAAGGAAGCACTTTTATTTTCATATTTTTATTGATTTCAGAGAGGAAGGGGAAGGGAGAGAGAGAGAGGAAAAAAACAACAACACACATCAATGATGGAAAAGAATCATGGATCGGCTGCCTCCTGCCTCCTACTGAGGACTGAGCCTGCTCCCTGGGCATATGCCCTTGACCAGAATTGAACCCGGGACCCATCAGTCTGAGGGCCAATGCTCTGTCCATCGAGCCACACTGCTAGGATATGGTCATTTTTACACAGAAAGATACAGGCAAGGATGCCAGGAAGACAGCGTTCCCTGGGGCTGAGGGCAGAGGTGCAGGCCTGCCCTGCCCCCAGGTCCCCGCCAGAGCAGGCGAGGGGCAGGGATGGGCTGCCCGCGGGTCACTGGCCACGCCACGTGGGCTCCTACCCGACTGGAAGGGAGGCCTTTGCAGTTTGTGTTTCTGGTCATGAAGCAACATTTGCTAGTCACACCGAGACCCCGAACGAAGACCATGTCTGTTCAGAGGAGGTGACTCTCTAAAACTCATCACACAGAAGCTCTGCCAGCAGAGTGCCGACTAGCAAAGGCCATGGCTTGACATGTCTGTTTGTGTGCATTTAGGAAGGGAACGGGGAGGTAAAATCAAGCCGGAGCAAAGGGTTTCCACATGGCTCCTCACAGTCTAGCCTGAAAGATCCCTGCACATGTTTCACGGCTACTGCCCGACTTCTTAAAACCATATACACTCACCTGTCACTGACTGCTTGTTTACTGTACAAAATCTGTAAGTGCTCCAAATTACCACCCAGCGGTCACCATTACTCACATGCTAATATTTTACTATGTGCATGCCCATAAACTACATTTATATATTTGGCACTTGCTGTACAAAATATTTTATAATCTAGTTATCTTTACTTAAGATTATATCATATTTAGCCAAATAATTGTTATTCTAAATACGATTTTTATGAGTATAGAATCCTCTATATTTGTCTATATCATAGTTATCCAACCAACCCTGAACTGAGGAGTATTTAGATTATTTCCCTGTTTTTATTATAACATAAGAGTGTTGTGAATGATACGGTAGAAAATATTCTGAATATGGGTCTTATGGCTTCCTTCTGATAGCTTTCTACATTAAAATCGCTTTCGATGTAGATTTTCAAATATTCTCTCTGAGGAGGTTGCATCAGCGGAGTTGTGAGGATGTTTGCCATCCTATTTTTTAACGAACTGCTGATTATTTTGAATTGCCACATTGACACTGAAATAATACTTCATTTGGTTGATTTTTGCTTCTCATTTCTTTACATACAGGCAATGGTTAACTTGATTTTTTGAATGTTTTCTTTTTTTAAAAAAAACTGTAGTATTTCCTACCTGTATGCTTGTGCTTATGTGTCAGTGCCTCTGAGTATGTGTGTGTCACTGGCTGTGTCTGCTATGGATGGAAGAAAACCAACTTGTATACGTACAATGGAAATTCTTTTCTTATTGTGTTATATGCCTTTAAAAATGCTTAATATTTTGCTGAGACCGGTTTGGCTCAGTAGATAGAGCGTTGGCCTGTGGACTGAAAGGTCCCGGGTCCGATTCCGGTCGGGGCATGTACCTTGCTTGTGGGCACATCTCCAGTGGGGGTGTGTAGGAGGCGGCTGATCGATGTTTCTCTCTCATCGATGTTTCTGACTTTCTATCTCTTCCTTCTTCTCTGTGAAAAATCAATAAAATATATTAAAAAAATAAATAAAAAATAAAAAATGCTTAATATTTTGGTCCCTTTTATCTTTTGACCTATTAGTTTTTATCTTTATAGGTATCTTATATTCTTTCAAGTATTTTCATTCTCTGCGAAAATATCATGGGCCTCTATACTTTTTAAATATTTGTTTTTATTTTATTTTATTTTTATTTTTTTACAGTTACTGCTTGTACTCACTGCTGCTTGGTTCATATATTGTGCGTTAGTTGTTGTATCAGCTCATCGATGTCTCTTCCCGGGATGGAATTTCTTTCCTGGTATGGATAGCTGCCAGTCAACACCACCTCGCTCTTTGGACACGTTTGAGCTCTCTCTCTCCCTGCTCAGAAGCCCGCTTTCCCCTTCTCCTCCTTCTGCTCAGCCCCGTCCATCACTTCCCACTCGAAGCACATGCTTTTCCAGTTTGCCCAGCATTTGGGATTGATAACCAGGTTGTTGGGCAAAATTTCTTGGAGTCACTCACATTATTTATGCGGGTCAATATATGACAATCCGGTGTGCAGTGTGGGGAATTCGTGTGTGCATTTCAAAAGGCTTTTAT
This sequence comes from Lasiurus borealis, assembly GCA_004026805.1. NCBI lineage: Eukaryota > Metazoa > Chordata > Mammalia > Chiroptera > Vespertilionidae > Lasiurus > Lasiurus borealis. The sequence continues at coordinate 15,162 of PVJN01015483.1, read as the reverse complement.
CACATCGTACCTGACCTTTCACTTCCGTAGAGCCACTCACAACTCTTTTAAGCAACTCAACCTGTTTCAATTGATTGCAAAAAAAAAATCATTTTTAAGCTACTGTTTTCTTCCTTTTATCTCCTAACCTCGATATCCCAAACTTTTTACTGTCACACCAAATCATGCATTAAATTGTTGTAAGTTAACTCCAAATTTAGAGTTGTCTATTTTCTTCCTCTTCTTTTTTAAATCCTATGTGGAAAATTCTTGAAAAAAAGACTCAAGAAGTAGAAATCTCAGTAATCCTTCGGATTATTGCTAATGGCATATATTATTGAAAAGAGAAAAACATTAAAAAGATCGCATAGAGTACCACACATGGATTTATCATCCAACTAGTAAATAAAAATAAATACTAGAAAGCAGAATATATTGAGCTTTTTGGCTAAAGTTTCCTGTTAGTTCTTTTCTTTTGAGACCCGTCATTTCAATCTCTTCTCTCCTGCTTAGGATTGTCTACCTACCTACTTCTGCTATAAGTGTGTGTGTGTGTGTGTGAATTTACTATGCTTTTCTTTTTTAATCAACCTCAATGGGGCTTCAGTCTTATTTTCCCAGTGTTATATCATTTTAATTTCCCTACATAATGTCAAAACTTTGGGATATGTAAATACTCATAGTTATCAAAGAAATAGGAAAATTACTGGAGGCCTGGTGCACAAAATTCATGCACAGGCAGGGGCCGGTGCCCCTCAGCCCAGCCTGCACCCTCTCCAATCTGGGACCCCTTGAGGGGTGTCCAACTGCTTGTTTAGGGCCAATCCCATAGGCAGTCGGACATCCCTCTCACAATCCAGGACTGCTGGCTCCCAACTACCCTCCCCTGCAGGCATGGCCCCCCCCAACTGCCCTCTCCTGCTGGCCTGGTCACCCCTAACTGCCCTCCCTTACAGGTCTGGGTCCCTCCCAACTGCTCTCCCTTGCAGGCCTGGGTCCCCCCCTCCCCAACTGCCCTCCCCTGCAGGCCATCTTGTGGCGGCCATCTTGTGTCCACCTGGGGGTGGCCATCTTGTGTCTTGTTGCGATGGTCAATTTGCAGATTACTCTTTTATTAGATAGAAATTATTCAAATTGGCACTGAGACAAGGAACCCAGAGAAGTGTGGGTAGGTGCACCTGACTAATGTGCTGCCCAGAATGCTGCTCCACTGGAAAGAGCAAGTTCAGGTTCCAGCGAGTTCCGGCTCTGTTCCCTGCACACTGCGCCCTGCAGGCCCCACCGTCAGCTGCTTCTAAATAGGGTCAGGCCATCCCACAGGCACGCGAACGGTGAACGTGATGTGGATGCTGTGATGCTACTATTCATCTCATTACCGCACAGCACTGCATCGTTACCGATATTTAAGAACTCGCCTTGATTTCTAAAGCATTCTTTTTTTAGACTCTACTTTTTTAAAAACTTTATGACATTCATTTTTTGGGGTTTTCTGTATAGACAATCTGTCCATATCTTCTACTTTTCCCTCTCAATGGAGTAGAAAGACGGACTAAACTGAATTTTTGTCATTGAATTTTTTGCTATGAAAATATATATTTACTTATTTAATTCTCTTTCCCCCTCCCTCTGTTTTAATCCTTTTTTAATCTAATTATTGTAATTGGTGTTTTTCACTATAAAGAATATTTCAAAATTAAACATTTCATCCAAAATGTCTTTGAAGATTGTTATAAGTTTTATGAGCTGGTGTATAAAGGGACAATCTTTGAAAAGTCCAATTGAAGTCTTAAAGAAGAGGTCCTTTTATTACGTACTAGAGGCCCGGTGCACGGGATCATGCACTGGTGGGGTGCGTGGCCTGGCCTGTGGGGATGGGGCCGAAACTGGCTCTCTGACAGTGCAGGCCAGGCTGAGGAACCCCACTTGTGCACAAATGGGGCTGGGGAGGGACCGTGGGAGGGCTCCAGGGCGGGTCCCTTTCGATGGCCCGGACCCAAGCAGCAAACTAACCTACAAGTCAGAGCATCTGTCCCCTGGTGATCAGTGTGCATCATAGCAACTGATCGAACCGCCAAATGGTTGAATGGTTGGACACTTAGCAATATTAGGCTTTTATTATATAGGATTTAGCTATAAAATTGCTCACTTATTTTGCTAAAATTTAAGTGTTTTGTAGACTTTTAAAATTTGTTTACTATACAAAAAAACCCCACCAATTTTATAACTGCAATTACTTTAGGGTTATAAAAACTGTGTAAACAACTGTTCAGAATGCTGGCACTGGGTCAATCAGTTCAGCTGACTTAGAATGAGGAGGTGAATAAATCTATAATCGCACTAACAGGTGTATTGGTAGGTTGCTACTGGTTACTAACAGTGATCTTACTGGTGCAATTAAGTCACGTCAAATCTGCAACACAATGAGAACAGACTGCCAAGGACAAAAATATTTAATTTAAAACCTGTCACTGTTCTAAAAAGCAGAAAGTTATATTTCAAGTCGTAGAACTTTCATGTTCAATTACCAAAATACCCGAGGAGCTTGAATCAGACAGTGGTGACTATTCTCTCCGTGTGTTACATGTTCACAGGAGTAAGTGCTGGGGTGCATACATCCAGACATGCTTAACACTCTGAAACCTGCAGAGGCAATTAGCGGCAATAACATTTGTATTGGATTTGGATAAATTTTAGACACTTAGCCATCTTCGCAATGCGATTGCAGCCGAGTAATCCGAGGGGACACATGACTTACCCACATTTATTGCTCATTAGAGGAGAGCAATTCCTGTCATAGCTGAACATCCAGGGATTTATTGTCATAAATTCAGATCCGCTAATGGACTCTCTAACCCTTTTTGCTCGAGTACAAATCCCTAGGTAAGACACATGAAATACAAATCGATCGCGGATATGTGCTCTCAGACGGAATGTGTATACCTATGAGGACCTTTCCAGCCATATTGTCTAGTAATTTTGAGAGGTGATGGCTGCATACGCAGGCTATGAGGATGACATAAATTCAAACAGTATACATATTCATCCTGTAGACATATCCCTACACACAGATACACACCCAGCAAAATTACAATACTTCTTCGCAACACACACCCAGTTCGTGGTAGCAGACTCTAGGTGTTTTAAATGTTTCCATGTAAATCATATGCATACTCACACATGGAAACACACACACACACACACACACACTCCTTTTTTCAAGTGAGTTCCCATATCACACGCTTTATGGAAATGTCTCACGGCTGCCTGTTGGTGCCCACGTGTGAACATTCCCCACCAGAACGCAAGCAGCAGAGACCATTCTGCTCTTTTTCTTCCCCTAGTTATTGTTTGTTCCTGAAGAATGTGCCACGCTCTCTGAGGAGCAGGAGACTTTCCCCTAAGATTGCAGCCCCCACAAACAGGCCGGAGGGGGGGACAGGCCCCTCCTGTCTGCACGGGCCTCTCGGCACCTCCCCGCCCGGGGTGCTGACGCCCAGTGTCCCCAGCTCCTGCCGCTTCCTCGCACTGACACCTCCTGTCAGCGGCCACGGGCGGGTAGGGCGTCAGGAGACTGGCCGGAGGCTTTCCAGGGGTTCCCCTCGTCCGGCCTGCATGTGGAGGAGGCTCAGAGCTCTTCATGCCTCATTGTCAACTCCATTGTTTGGGATTTTTTTATTTTTTATATTTTATTGTTTTTTTTACAGATAGGAAAGGAGAGGGATAGAAAGTCAGAAACATCGATGAGCGAGAGACATTGATCAGCCGCCTCCTGCACGCCCCACACTGGAGATGTGCCTGCAACCAAGGTACATGCCCCCGACCGGAATCGAACCCAGGACCTTTCAGTCCGCAGGCCGACGCTCTATCCCATGAGCCAAACGGGTCTCGGCGTTTGGGGATTTTTATCAGAAGACAAGAAGAAATGCTTTAATTATCCTCTTTCACGCTGGACTTTTTATTGCATTGTATTTGCAAAGAGGCATTTTTCATGGTGATTATTACCGCCTGACACCTTATACACATTTTTAGTTGCATATTGTCTATTCTCCCCACTAGAATGCAGAAATACATGTCCCCAAGGTTCCCCTCTCTCCACAAAAAAATCTCTAGCATGTAAAATAAAGCCAGCCCAGTGTAGGTCCTACATAAAGACAGACCAAACGAATCAATGAACGGCTAGATAAATACATTACATTTCTATCGCTCTCGGCCGTTCAAAATTCTCTTATCCTTTATCCTGATTCTTTTCATTAAACCTAATTCCCTTTATAATTAACCTCTCTCATTTCTTACTTAATTTTCTTTGTGTTCAGTTCCTCCTGAATAAGGTAAACGCGGAGAAAAATTTGAGAGTAGCTCAGACAGGAATACAGGAGCGATGAATTCTAAGACAAGTGAGTTACGCCAGTGTCACTGGAGAACAGGGATACACTTTCCCAAAAAGCCACGTCTGGGCAGATTCCATAAAAGCAGTCAGAGGAGGACCTGCTGTAGAAAATGGGGCAACATTCAGAGCGGAGGGGACAGGTAGAAAGGGGACAAGTACAGTGGTACCTCAAGATACGAGTTTAATTCATTCCATAACCTGGAGGCGTGGGAAACTATGAGACGCTCGAGTCGCAGTAAACTGGTGGGTCGTGTGCAGCCGGCCGATCCGCGCGATGACTCCTATCTCAACTGTTGCTCCTATTTCAAAGCAAAAATCGCTCGCTCAACGGCTCGTATCTCAAAAATCTCATATGTTAGGGCACTCGTATCTCGAGATACACGTAAAATTTCACAAAGGAAAAGCCCAGCTCAGAGACGGGCCAGCCATTGGGGATTTGGGGGAGAAGCAGAGCCTGAATCGGGGGGCTGTGGGAAGCGCTCCTCTGCAGGGACCTGTCTCAGGGAGAGGTGGACGTGAACCAGGAACTTCCTTTTTTTCCGGGGGAAGGAAATCCTCGGTGCTGGCACGTACAAGGTGTGGGTGAGCGTCCTCTGGGCTCCCTGGGTCGCTTGAGGGCGCCACGTGAGGGGCAGGAGGCTGAAGCGCTGACGGAGAGGAAAACAGCTGAACAGATCACCGCTGTCGGCAGTAGCTGCCTGGCTCAGTCCCCAGTGCCCATGTCCCAAGGAGAGTGACCTCAGCAGGCACCTCCTTAGGCGACCCTTTCCCTGGCTGCCCGGGGGGATTACCTGGGAGCTTCAAACGATGGCCGAGACTCCGGCCTCCCCTGGATGTGCAGGGGCCCGGCCCGCTGTTTCCGACCCTCCCCTGGTGACCCTCCCTTGGTGACCCTCAGGCGGCAGGTGCGAGCCGGCTGGCTGGCCCAGTGCCCGCCCTCCCTGAGAAACCAGGAGGAGCAGAGCCAGAGGACTGACAGGGCTCCCGGCCACGCCGACTGGAAGTGGCCACTTCTCCTGCACCCGCTCACACGTGGCTCCGGGACTGCCTTTTCCCAGAAAGATATCTGCAGGGGGCAGGGGACGGAGTCTCTGGCAACACCCCCCCCTTTTCACTCTCAGGTGTGGGCCACTCCCCTCCCCCCTTCCTCCCTGTGGGGATCTCTCCTCAAGGGCGGAGCCAACAAGTTTTTGAAAAACCCAGTTTTCTCCCCCTGACAGCACCTTGCTCGGTACACATGTCCTCAGGGACAGGGAAGAGGAATGGCAGCCTCACCCCTGGGGGTCATTTGAGTGCCCCCCCACCTTTTCCAATGGCCCGGCCTCCAGGTGTTGCCCCCAGGTCCTCAGGACAGAGAAGAACCGCCGTCCAACTCTGCCGCCCGGCTCCGCTGCCAGTTCTCCCTCCCCCACTGTCTGGAGCAGAGATCACAGAGTCCAGATTGGCTCAGTGGATAGAGCGTTGGCCTGCGGACTGAAAGGTCCCAGGTTCGATTCCAGTCAAGGGCATGTACCCTGGTTGCAGGCACATCCCCAGTAGAGGGCGTGCAGGAAGCAGCTGATCGATGTCTCTCTCTCATGGATGTGTCTAACTCCTCTCTACCCTTCTCCCTTCCTCTCTGTGAAAAATCAATAAAATATATTTAAAAATAAAAATAAGAAAGAAGTTCGCAGCCGGTCTTGCTAAGGTCACATTCTAGAAGGCCACCCTCTCTCCCGTGGTGACTTCATGTTCCTTCCTAAACCGGCTGTGCCCTCGGGTCCCGGGCCTTTCCCTGTCCCTGGACTCCGCTCCCCCTGACCCCGTACCTGTGAGGAAGGCCCATCCATCCTTTAAACTGCGGCTCAAATATCACTTCCTCCGCGTGACCTTGCTCTGACCTCTCAGCCAGAACAGACCACTGCCTACTTGGAGCTCTCCTGGCTTCTGCACCCGGGGCTGTGGGGGCGGGGGCCCTCCTTCCCCAGCCCTGATGCCTCTGACACAGGGGGAGAGGGCTCCCCGCTTTATTTACGTCTGTGGTGCCCGCTCTATTCAGATGGTAATGCACTCGGTACCTCCGAGTGTTTGTTGATTAAATCAGGTAAAAACCTATTCATGTTTCCTCCGAGCTCGAGCTTCACGCGGGCTCCCGGAGAAAGAACCTAATTCGGGTTTTAAAAATAGCAGCAAACCCCACAAGGGGCTGTATTTTGAAAAGCCAAACCTGGTGCTTTGAATTCTAATGGAAGACATTAAATGTACAGATGCACCCTGCCTGTCTGTCCTCTCGTGCCAGGTGCCGCTGCCTCCCTGTGAGACGATGGTAACTCCACACCCCTCCTTTTTCCAGTTTATTTATCTATTGGGGTGCCTTTCCCGGGCTGAATTCTGCCATCCTCCCGCCATTGTTGAGCTAAACGGGCTGCAGGCATTGATGGGTGGTACACTGCCAGACTCCCAATGGTAGATGATGTAGCGGTTTTCCAGGATAAATATTCCAGGGGTGCGGGGGGTGGTGGTGAACCGCAGATCTAAGTGGGAGATAAACTTCAGGTGTGGGCTGATGGACACACCCCTGAAGGCCACCGAACGGGTACCGGGCCGTGTTCTAAGCCTCTCTTCCACCCAAAGCAGCGGTTCTCAACCTTCCTAAGGCCGCGGCCCTTTAAGACAGCTCCTCATGGGGTGGTGACCCCCAACCATAAAATGATTTCCGTGGCTACTTCATCACTGTCATTTTGCTACTGTTATGAACTGTAATGTAAATATCTGATAGGCAGGATGTATTTTCACTGTTACAAACTGAACATCATTAAAGCATAGGGATTAATCACAAAAAACAATATGTAACTACATATTGTGAAATATTTATTTCTAATGACAAATAAATGAAATTTTGCCTTGAAACATGGTGTCGCATGGGTAACAGTCTTCCTAGGACAACAGTAAAATACATGGCTACCCTTTGCTACACCGAGGAGCGGTCTGCTGGTTCCTAAGACCATGGGAAACAGGTGTTTTCCGCTGGTCTTAGGCGACCCCTGTGAAAGGGTCGTTCCACCCCCAAAGGGGTCGCGACCCACAGGTTGAGAACCGCTGCTCTAGAGCGTCTGGAGCTGCCAGATTTGGCCACTTTGACAGGGAGGCCCAGTAGACCCATCACCACGGCAGCTAAACCTCCTGTAACCGCTGACCCAAACTGTCCTGGCGAGCGGCCCTGTGTTTGGGAGCGGCTGCTCCTGGCATCCTGGACAACGATTAGACAGCGGTCCCCGGAGGCTGAGCAGAAGCCGGGCCCGGACCTTCTCCGCCGGTGACAGACACTGTCTGCACCAGGCCCCGCAGGGCAGGCGCCCCGTGCTGCTCCCCGAGCGCCCCTATTCAACAGATGTTCTCATTAAAAATGTATCCCGCCCATTCACGTGCAGCCCCGATGCCGGGCCGAGTGTCTGTTCCTTTCCATCCCGGCCCCTCAATCCAGTGACCTGAGGCCTGTGCCAGAGGCGGGGAGCAGGCAGATGCCGGGGAGGCGTGTCGGGGCGCAAGGGAGGGGGGCGTGGGCTCCTGATTGCCGGTCTGCGGCGTTTCTCGGCAGGAGGTGCGGGCCCAGGCCGGCCCTCGGCCAGCCGCGCCTGAGAACCTTGAGGGTTGTGTGGTCTCCATAGCAACAGTGACCTAGCACCTCCACACGGCTGAAGAGGGGCCCAGACTTCCCGGAACGGGTCTGGTGTGCTGGGATCCAGCCGGTTTGGGGGGGACTAGGAGGAGGGCTCAGACACATCTCTCCTTGGAGCCCCGCCGTAAATTATTCCTCCATCCGTATGAGATGCTCCCCGCTCACCTGCATAAAATAGAGAAATTGCCCTTCTCTGCTGGTCTGCTTGCCCCAGTCACACACAGGACCGGGGGCAGAGCTGGGTGAGATCCCTTCCTGGCCGTTAGGATCGGAGATTGAGGACCTAACCTCGTCCAGCCTCAGTTTCTCTAGCTTGTTCTGAGTGTGGCTCTGCCATTGGCCCTTTCTGAGTGGTTGGTGGCTGGTGAGTGAGCCAGGGGCTGCGGTCGGTGGGCCTGGGAGAGTGAGCAAAACCCTCCTCTTCCAGCGGCCTGTGGTCAGGGCACCTCAGCCAGGAGCTATGAGAGAGAGAGAGAGGGGTGGGGGGAGGGAGGAAGAAGCACCTTCTGTTTGCAGACCCAGAAGAGGAGGCTGCTGCTTGGGGCTTGCTGGGTAGTTTGGGGGCGCTGAGTGTCTCCATGCCAGCGAGATTCAACAACGCTGCGTGATGGTGTTAAATATGTTCCCTGCCCCCACGTTTTGACTGACACATGCCTGTTTCCCAGCAACATCTCCATGTGCGCCCCAGAACGCGCTCCTTCCCAAAGCCGCCACACCCAGCGGACTTCCCATGTGACCGTGCGGCCGGACGGTGGACACCCCTGCCACTCCCTCCAGACGGAGCTCAGGACCTGGACGGAGAAGGTCCCTGTCAGCGGGAGGGTCAGGGGGAGAACCAGGATGGACACCTCGATCTTGGTCCAGTACCCGGCCTCTCTGTCCGCTCCCGCACGGGGCATCGCCGCTGGCAAACATTCCCCTGGCTTCCGAAGCAATCCAGTGTACGGCGGTACCTCGAGATACGAGTTTAATTCGTTCCGTAACCTTGAGGCGTGGGAAACTATGAGACTCTCAAGTCACGGTAAACTGGTGGGTCGTGTGCAGCCGGCCGATCCGCGAGATTGCTCCTATCTCAACTGTTGCTCGTGTTTCAAAGCAAAAATCGCTCACTCGACGGCTTGTATCTCAAAAATCTTGTATGTTAGGGCGCTCGTATCTCGAGGTGCTACTGTAATCTGGGGCCGACACAGCCACTCGGACATCATGCAACCGTGGGCTCCCCTGACCGGGCGGCGGGTGCCCGATGCCATGCACTCGCCGTGCTCCCCGCGTGGCCCCGCTGTCATCCTCGCTCCGTGTCTGGGCGATGGTGGCGGAGGCGCTGGGCCGTCGAAAAGAAGTCAGTCATCGAGAAGAACAGTATTACCCGCCTCTGAAGCAGCATCACTTCATTTAAACATTAACTCGGCGGCTCCCTCTGTGGAGTGGGGTGATTTCAGGAAAACTCACTCCTCGCTGCTCAGGGCTATGGCCTAGCGCTTGTGATTTATTTTTCTCACGGTATATACCCTGGGGCCTGTTCTTAGACATTTTCTTTCTTTTCTTTCCTTTCTTTTCTTCTTTATTTCATTTTAGGAAGCTGGCTGTAAACTTCCAGTGCCACGCAATAAGTATTTTGGAAAAGGAAGATGGCGATTTTTTTTTTATTTCAGTTAATGCCACATCAGCTTAGCTACAGCTTGTAAAAAGGTGGCGCATACCCGCAAAGACCTTGGTGGTAGTGTGCATCTGCTTTTTAAAAAAACATTTCATGGAATTGACGGCAAAGCCTATTTCTGAAACCGGCTTGTAGAAATAACACATAAAGCGGCCTTGAACCGGAATATCTTAGCATCCGCCGGCAACCATCTTTTACCAGAAATGGACACTCAGATGTCGCATGAACAGTCACATTTCATTCCTGAAGACAGAGCTCCCTGATTTTTTAAACACGCGCGTGAAGACGGCCATCCCTCCCTCTGACCCCGGCGGCTCCGCCTTCTCAGATGTGTGAAAAGAGCACCTCGCCCTCGGCGGGAGCCACGCAGGGGACCGGCAGCCACGCACCTCCCTCCTCACTCCTGCTCCCCGTGCGCCGGGCCCGGTCTCCCCGCGTCATTAGTGCCGTGTTTTGAAAATCGTGCGAGCTGGAAGGTGCCACCGCCGTACGACGTACTGGCCGGGTCCCTGGAGCCCGGAGCAAAGACTGAGTGCGTTTTCAAAAGACTTTTGCAGGTAGGAGCCCAAATGGATTTTCAACTAGGCCTGCACCTCGTTGAAACCTCCGGATATTGAATAGGCGCTCCCCGGTTGCCATGCCGACGGATGCCCGAGGAACACTCGGCGGCGTGTTCATCCCCGGGAAAGCCTCCCCAGATGTCTCCCACAAATTGCTCTGAAAAGACCGGGGCTGTCAGGCTGGCGAGGAGATAAAAATCAGCCCTGCCTCCCCTTCTGAGAAAAGCAGCCCGTAAAATATGGAGGCTTGTTCTCCGCTCCTGGTAAACCAGTAAAATCCCCCCCACCCCACCCCCACCCCCAGCCTCCTGTTTCCTGGAGAGGATTTTTAAAATATTTATGCTCTTATTTCTCCGCGAAGCACAGGCCATTACGCGCTGCAGCTGGCATTGTCTGGCCCCGCCGAGCGAGGGGCATCTGGCTGGCAGCCAGCGGAGACAGCCAGCGGATAAATTATTGATTTACATAAATCAACACCTTGGAAATATTGGTCTTCGGAAGAAAAAAAGAGCTTTTACGTTATTTCGTGTTGGGAAGTGTTAAGATGATAAATACAGAATCGGCTATGTCATGATTTTATATATTTTTTTGATCCAACACATACCTGCATCATACTATATATATACACACACATGTATGTGTGTGTGTGTGTGTGTGTGTATTTATACATATGTGTACATATATATATAGTACACATGGTAAGTTTGAAACTAGACTGACCCATTTTTGTGTTGAAGATTAAATGGGCAAAAAAGGAGTACTTTTTGTTTAACATTTTAAAGTATTTTCCTACCTAATAATATTTCTGGAATATTAACAGATTTTCCGTAAAGAAACACACACACACACACACACACACACACACAAAACTATTTAAAAGCGTTGGTTTCTGCAAACAGGGGGCCCCCAGGAAATAGGATTTCCACGCGTCCGCCGGCATCTGTGTGTTAAAATTGCGGGTCTGCACGTGCAGACGAGTCATTAACTGTCAAATTACCTGTTTGCATATGCAGCCATCCCACACAGTGGAGAAATGTGCGGTATTTGCATACACAATTGAGGCTTAGGCGTGTACAAAGCCTGATTTTTAAACAGGAACTCAACCTCGTGCCGCTCATTAGCAAGTCCGGGAATTACCACACTGCACCCCAGATACAGGGGAGGGGGCGATGTTTTCATCTGGCAGCTCCAGGGCCGAGCCCAGTCAGGCCGCCTAAACTTGGACTTCAGCAGCAGCGATGACGCGCTATTTGTATTTCCGAGGCCATGTGGCTCTTTGTGATGGTGTGTGAGCCTGGATCCTGTGTCTGTCTGACTGGCAGGTGCGGAGGGGACCGCTCTCAGAAACATGAGAACATCTCACATGGCTGTATCGCTGAGTATCTTGTCCCAAGTTTCCAGGAATTCAGTGGTTTTAGCGTCGGATAGTCCAGCTATGGTGGTGAACAATTCCACCCTCTCTCCTCCAGGGTGTGTTGGGCAGAGCTACAGAGTCAGACTGACCGACTGATTTCCAAGGTTTCCGAGTGGACGGACCAGACGCTCAGACGTTCATCACACGACTCTTCGTGAAAGAACCACCGAGCAGGAGTTTTGGAAAATATGCACAAAGAAAAGGAATTAGAATTCTTTCATATGGAGAAGGAAATTGGATAACAAGTTTTATTATGTTAAACAGGAGATGGCTCCTCACAGAGAGAAAAGGATTTATTACCACATCTCCAGATGACTAATTAAAAAGACATGGAGCGAAAATATGATCTCATGTGCATCCAATGTATGAAGCATTTTCCAAATTACATGAAGTGTTGGCCTTATTTATGAACTCCCTTAAGATGAGTATTAAGAAGAGCATCTTCTGAAGTCTGAGGGACTCTCAGAGAGAGCCTGAAAGTGGCTCATCAGGGAGCGCAGAAACTGGGGGACTCACAGGAGCAGGCGGAGTTTTCGGGGTGGGGATCCAGCCAGCCAGCGCTTTGGTCGGCTGGAGGAAGAGCAAGCAGTGTGGGGAGCAAAGGCGCCCAACTTTAAAACCTGAGTTTCCCCCACTCATAGCCTCTGACGGTGGAAGGCAGGTCAGGTCGCCCTGGAGCCCAAAGGCAAAGAGAGCTTGAAGGGGTGTCGCCACTCTGACGCAGGGTTTCTCCCTAACCTTCCCTCTGTTCTCCACGAGCATTACCGCAACTTCATCGAGACACTCAACCCTGCCCAAACCCGTCTGGCTCAGTGCACAGAGCGTCGGCCTGTGGACTGAAAGGTCCCAGGCTCGATTCCGGTCACGGGCATGGACCTTGGTTGCAGGCACATCCCCAGTAGGGGGCGTGCAGGAGGCAGCTGATTGATGTTTCTAATTCTCTATAACCTCTTCCTTCCTCTCTGGAAAAAAACAATAAAATATAAATAAAAACAAACAACAATAACAACAACAAAAAAAAGACATTCAACCCTCATCCCAGCCCTTCTGCTGGGCCTCCACCAGCCTGCCTACACCACACCCTCTGCACTGACTGAAAAGCTCCAGTCACACAAGCAAACTCATCTCTGCCACCATGGCCACCGGCATGCTGTGAGCATTTGAATCGAGCTGGGGCCCTGGATAGAAAGGGGGCTCCCAGGCCCGTCTGCAGGGACCTCCCTGCAGTTGGCACCGGGAACCAGAGACTCCTGAGAACACTCTCCTGCGGACACTGCACATTCCAGAACTCTCTTTCCAAGACGTCCTCCACAGCAGGAGCTGCGTACTCCGTCGTTTTGTCCCTCCTGGCCGCCCAGCCGCCCTCGCACTGGAGGTGAGAGGATGGTGCTAGAAAGAACGCAGAGGTGGTTCTGGAGAGACGGGGCTGACGCCCGGACACACCACGAGGAGCTGTGTGAGTGACCCGAAGACACGGTGCCTCTCTGAGCCTCCCCCATCACCCGGAAACAGGCCGGGAAAAGGCGTCCCGTGCAGAAGTGCCGCAAAGGGTTTCTAAAATGAATCAAATTAAAATGTTTCATTCGTCTCTGGTTCTCTTCCACCTGCCCTCACACTCCAACCCGAGTTCAGGCAGCACAAACATCTAAAGGTACTGTGACCTACGGAGATGACATGGGAATTCTTCCCCTTAAAGTCCCTGCGGTCTATGGGCCCTCTTCGGGGCTCTATCTATTTATTCATTTGAAATGAAATCATATGGCTAAGATGACTTCTGAGTACACGGAGGGTGAAGAGTCACACTCTGTGTGTTTCCATGAGAGGCACTGAATGACAAAGCCATCTGTCCCCACTGCTCTCGTCCTAACGGTAACTGAGTCATGGCCAAAGCCTGCAGCCAGAGGAGGGGCCGCAGGCAGGCACTCGAGAGGGAAGGGACCCTCTGTATTGTTTTCAAAGGGTCCGAGTCTCTACTGCAGCGGTTCTCAACCTGTGGGTCGCGACCCCGGTGGGGGTCGAACGACCAAAACACAGGGGTCCCCAAAAGCCATCGGGAAATACATAACGCATATCAGGCATTTACATTCCGAATCATAACTGTAGCAAAATGACAGTTTTGAAGTGGCCACCAAAATTATTTTTTGATTTGGGGTTACCGCAGCATGAGGACCTGTATTGCGGGGTCACGGCGTTAGGAAGGTTGAGAACCGCTGCTCTCCTGGGAAACTCTCTTTTCCATACAGAATTCCGTGTTGACTGCGGAAAACACGGCCGTTGGTCCTGCAAACACAGCAGCAAAAATGGACGGTGCCCCAGGACTGTTCTCCACGTTGAGCACGTGACCTCTCAGGTAGGGCCAGCCGCTCCCAATGCCGTCCGCTGTCAGAGGCTTTGGGTGGGGGGGGACACTCAGGGTTTAAAGGTGGCGGCCCGAGGTCGGACGGTGGAGTCCCAGCAGACAAGGGCGCAGGAGAGGCAGTGTGCGCAGGCTCTGGGCTGTGCTCTTATGTATTTACTTATTTATTAACTTCAGAGAGGAAGGGAGAGGGAGGGAAAGGCAGAAACATCCCTGATGAGAGAGAATCACTGATCGGCTGCCTCCTGCATTCCCCACACTGGGGACCAAGCCCATCACCTAAGCATGTGCCCTTGACCGGGAATCGAACTTGGACCTCCTGGTTCACAGGTCGAAGCTCAATCGCTGTGCCACACCAGGGGGCCCGGCCGGGCTGTGCTCTGAATGAGAGAAAGCGTGCACCCTCTCCCTCCCCCCTGTAACCTGGACATGGATGGTGGAAGCTGGCATCTGTCCCAGAGCAAGTATTTTGATCCCGTTCTTCTATCTTCACTAGAGCTGCTGCTGACTAATGAGTTCCCTGCAGCCCAGCCTCGTCCGGAATGATGTCTGGAAGGACACCGGTCTAATTAGCATATCACCCTTTTATTACTATAGACGCCCATCAGTCCGTCCCCTCAGAACACAGAGACAGGACACTAGTTATGTTTTGAGAGCGGGATGCCAGACACACTTGTCCCTTCTATATCGCATGCGTGTGCCTGGGGAAGGAGGAGCATCCTTCTGAACACTCAGCATGGCGTACTGTCCGGCTCTCCGGGTGTTAAACTGACCTCAGGTGGACGCTCGCACAGGAAGACGTATTTCCGAGCAAATGACCCTGTATCTTACAAGACCCGCCTCCTGGCCTGTCCGGGTGGGTCTGCTTGGTGCCCGCCCAGCACCCCGGGTCCCTTCCCTTCCTGTGTGTGTCTTTGCTGCCGCAGCCGGCCTGCAATGCTCCCTGAGGTGTGTGCGGGGCGCCCCATCTGCTTTGACTGCGCCCAGAGGCAGACGTATGTGCAAGGTTCCTTGCCACCCCCTGGTCTGTGCCAGTGCCAGGGCCAGTGCCAGTGCTGCAGGTAGGAAGGCACAGAGGAAGAAGAGGGGGGAGAGGAGAAAGAACAAGAGAAGGAGGAGGAGGAGGAAGAGGAGGGAGAGGAGGAGGAAGA
>PVJN01015482.1:0-44318 GCA_004026805.1 Lasiurus borealis | reverse complement strand
TGGCCACCATTAGTTTCTCTCTGAATCTGTTTCTATTTTATTTATTTTATTCTTTAGATTCCACAATAAGTGAAATCATATGGTATTTGTCTTTGTCTGACTTATTTCTCTTAGTATAATAACCTCTAGGTCTATCCATGCTATATCAAATTAAAATATTTCATCCTTTTTATGACTGAGTAATATTCCATTATATACACGTACCACAACTTTATCCACTTGTCTACTGATGGCATCAGATGCTTCCATATCTTGGCTATTGTAAATAATGCTGTAATGAACGTAGGGGTGCATATATTCTTTCAAACTAGTGATTTGGATTTCTTTAGATATATATCCAGAAGTGGAATTGGTAGGTCATAAGGCAGTTCTGTTTTTAATTTTTTGAGGGACCTCCATACTGTTTTTCATTACTGTCTGCACTAATCTGCATTTCCACATACAATGCACAAGAGTTCCCTTTTCTCCACATTGTTGCCAACATTTGTTTGTTGATTTATTGATGACAGCCATTCTGACAAGAGTGAGGTGATACCTCATTGTGGTTTTAATTTGCATTTTTCTGATGATAAGGGATGTTGAACATCTTTTCATGTCTACTGGCCATCTGTATGTCCTCTTTGGAGAAGTAACTATTGATCTCCTCTGCCCATTTTTTAATTGGATAGTTATTTTGGTGTTGAATTGTATGAGTTCATTATAGATTTTGGATATTGATCCCTTATCAGATGTATCATTGGTGAGTGTGTTCTCCAATTCAGTAGATTATCTTTTCATTTTGTTGATGGTTTCCTTTGCTGTGCAAACACTTTTTAGTTTGATGTGATCCCATTTTGTTTATTTCTTTTGCTTTCCTTGCCCACAGAGATATATCAGAAAAAAAATATTGCTAAGAAAATGTCAGCAACTGTACTATTTTCTTCCAGGATTTTTAAGATTTCATTTTTTAATCCACTTTGAGTTTATTCTTATATATGGTGTCAGAAAAAGTTTCTTAATTTTCTATAGCAAAACATCATTCAAATAGTACTAATTTATTAAAAGGGATAAGCCAATGCAAACTTCTCAACAATTAAAATATAAAAGCATAAAAAAGTGAGTTAAAGTACCAGATTTTAAATCAGACAAAGTTGGATTTGAATATTGGTTCTATTGACATTCACAAGTTCTTGAATTGTCTAAAATACAGGTTATTCAATATCACTTTTATAAGATTATTATGATTGAATAAGATAATATAGGAAAATGCTCAACACAATGTCTGTAATAGAGCAAATAAATATTCAAGTGATAGTTATCACTGAAATGATTTTTCTGGACAAAAAGAACCTAAATGATGATATAATGTTCACTTTATATGACTTATTTTATATTAATCACAAAATACCATTCCATGTATGAGAACAAATACATTAGGTTGAACCTATTGACAATTTAAAATTAACTTGAAGAATAAATATTATTGGGTTTTTTATATTGAAGATATAGCAACTTCACAATATGATGTAAAATTTTATATATAACTTTGCTCAAAATATAAAATGTGTCAGATAAAATATAAATCTGGATAACTAAAAACAAAAGATATCTATAGGCTTATAAACAAGAAATATGCCTCCATGGGCCAGAATGGAAAGCTACATGCAAAACAGTGTGCAGTGCTGAGACCTTGATTACCGGACTCTAGGGAGAAACAGGGGGTAGCTAGGAGTTAGGCTCCAGTGTAGTAAGGGGGGACTAAACAGTATTCATAGAAATAAGGAATAGACCGGTATATGGTTTGATATTGGGGGATGGCGTGAAAGATGAAAGATGGCTCACTAGCTGAATCTGTAGAACTTGTAATATTAGACTAGGCTGAACACCAATTTCATTATAAGATCTATGTCTTGATAGAAGCTTTGGGGAGCCAGATGCAGGTAACTGAAAGACCATCAAAGGGAGGAATGAGGGAGTGCAAAAGAAAGAACAAAATAATCACAAAATCTCTCACTCAAAGAAGCTCCGCAAACCCAAATTCACAGAAATCCTATATAATAAAAGCCTAATATGCTAAGTGTCCGGTTGTCTGGTCATCCATTCAACCAATCAAAGTGTAATATGCTAATGATATGCTAAGGCCACTCAACTGCTTGCTATGACATGCACTGTCCACCAGTGGGCAGATGCTCCAACCAGTAGGTTAACTTGCTGCTTGGTTCCAGCAGATCGGGACTGAGTGAGATGGGCCAGACACACCCTGGAGACCTCCTGCGGTCCCTCCCTGACTGGCCAACCTCCCGTGTCCCTCCCTGGCCCCAGTGATGCACCAGTGGGGTCCCTTGGCCTGGCCTTGCCCTTGAAAAATCCAGGACCCCTAAGGGAATACTGAAGAGCTGGTGAGCTGGTTTCCACCTGATCCCATAAGTTAGGCAAAGGGACCCTACTGGTGCATGAATTTGTGCACCGGGCCTCTAGTGTAATTATAGCAGAGATATCCAACAGAATCAACAAATCAATAGTCAGAAAATGATTCACTCCAAATAAAAGTTTTCTTGAAACAGTTTGAAAAAAGTTTTAAAAGAAGTTTGCTTAAGATGTTTGAAGACATAAACAATAATTTCCAGTGAAATAAAATAAGAAATTATAAAATGAAAGAGGCAGAAATAAAATAAGAACAGGTAGATATGGAAAAAAATAGAAGTGAAAATATAGTCACTGAGATTAAAAACTCAACAGTGTGGATAAACTCTAGATTGGATCTTGTACACAAAAACCTAAGGCATAAAAAACACAACCTGTTAGATTTATTAAGTGAGTCCAGCAAGGTTCTAGAATATGAGACCAATATACAAAAATCATTTGTGTCTCCATATACCACCAATGTGTAAAGAACAACTTGAAAATAAAATTAAGTAAACAATTTCATTTATAATAGCATCAATGAGAAAAAATACTTGGGAATAAATTAGCAATAGAAGAGTAGATTGTACACCAAAAACTATACAACATTGTTGAAAATAATCTGAAGGACCTAAATAAATAGAAAGACATTCAATGATTATGGATTGGAAGACTTACTTATTGTTACGATGGCAATACTGCTCAAATTGATCTACATATTTTTTATAAATCCTAGCAAAATCCCAGGTGCCTTTTTGTGGAAACTGACAAGGCAATCCTAAAGTTCATGTGGAAATGCAAGGGATGCTGACTAACTTGAATAATCTTGAGAAAAAGATATAAAGCTGTACAACTCACACTTTCCAATTTCAAAACTTTCTAAAAAGATATAGCAATTAAGACTGCATTGGGCCCTAGTTGGTTTGCTCAGTGGTTGGAGCACAGGTCCGTGGACTGAAGGGTCCTGGATTCTATTGTGGTTGAAGGTTCATGCCTCTGTTGCAGGCTTGGTCCCTGGCACACCGTATACAGGAAGCAACCAATCCATATGCCTCTTTCACATCAATGTTTTTCCTCTCTCCAATTCTTCTCTCCTCCACTCTGTCTAAAAATCAATGGAAAAATATCCTTGGTTGAGAATTAGCAAGAAGACTGTCATACTGGCATTAAGGATAGATATGTAGATCAGTGGAACAGGATTTCACATAGATCAGTGAAATAGAATTAAGATTCTAGAAATAAACACTTATGTTTATGGTTAATTGATTTAAAGTAGGGTGCCGAAATAATTCAATGGGGGAAAGAATATCTCTTACAACAAACTGCTATGACAAAGGGAAATGCACATGCAAAAGCATGATAGGTCCCTACTTCATACTATGTATAAATTTAAGTCAAAATAGATCAAGAGCTATTTGTAGGAGCTAAAAGTATAAAATTCATAGAAGAAAACATAAAAGTAAATATTCTTGACCTTGGCTTACGCAATGATTTCTTAGATATGTTTTATTTTATTTTACTTTATAAATATATTTTTATTAATTTCAGAGAGGAAGGAAGAGGGAGAGATAGAAACATCAATAATGAGAGAGAATCATTGATCGGCTGCCTCCTGCACACCTCACACTGGGAATCGAGCCTGCAACTTAGTATGTGCCCTTGGCTGGAATCGAACCTGGGACCCTTCAGTCTTCAGGCTGATGCTCTATCCACTGAGCCAAACCAGCTAGGGCAATTTCTTAGATACGATACCAAAAGCATACACAATAAAAGAAAACTTTGATGAATTGGACTTCATCAAAATTTAAAACTTTTGCAATTCAAAAGACACCATCAAGAAGGTAAAAAGATAACCCACAAGAAAGAGAAAGTATTTGTAAATCATATATCTGATTTACGTATTCAAACTGTATAAAAGACATATAAAATTCAATAATAAAAAATAATAAAAACCTAATTTTAAAAATGGATAAAAAATTTAAATAGAAATTCTTATAAATATAAAGAAATACCAATAAACATGTGAAAAGATTCTCATTAGTCATTAAGAAAATGCACAATGACATTTCATAACCTCTAGATTAATTCTGATAAAAGACAGAAAATAACAAATATTTAACAAGGGTGCAGAAAAATTGAAACATTGGTACATTGCTGGCGGGATTGTACAATATTGTGGCTTCTTGGGGCAGTCCTCAAAATGTTAAACATAGAGTTATCAGATGACCCATGCCCCCAAATTCCAAAATATACCCAGATAAATGAAATATATATTCATACAAAAACTTGTATATAAATGTTCGTAGCAGCATTATTCACAATGATCATAAAGTGTAAACAAACCAAATGTCCATCAAATGATGCATGGGTAAGTAAAAGATAACATTATTCAGCAGCAGAAAAAAAGGAATGAAATATTGATACATACTGCAATATGGATAAGTCTCAAAAATATTATGGTAAGTGAAAAAAAGGTAGCTACACAAGACCACATACTGTATGATGGCATATACTGGTATACAAATGTCCAGAAAAGACAAATCTATAGAGACAGAGAGTAGATTAGTGGTTACATAGGGCTGGCGCATGAGCAAATGGAAGGATGAGTAATGAAGAGTGTCCACCAATAGGTACAATGCTTCCTTTGGGAGTGATAAAGTAAAAAATATCTATAATTATATTTTAGTGATGGTTGTAGGATTCTGTAAATATAATAAAATCCACTGAATTATATACTTCATATTGCTGAGCTTTATGCCATGTGAATTATTTCTTAAGAAAGTGTTTGTAAAATGACTGAGAATGGGGCTGACCAATTTTCAAATTGGTACATGCACTTTGAAGAACAATTTGGCAACATTTAATAAAGTTCAATATACACACACATACCTGGCAATTTCACTCTTAAGTATATAAATAGGCACAAGGAGACAGGCCCAAGAATCTTCATTGTGGCATTGCTTTCAGTAGTTGAAAAAACCCAGAAACTATCCAAATGTTTATGAAGAGATGAATGGACAAATTGGGGGCATATTCTTAAAATGGAATCTTATATAATAAAAGCATAATATGCAAATCGACCAAATGTCAGAATGGTCACTGTGATGCGCACTGACCACCAGGAGGCAGACACTCAGTTCAGGAGCTGCCCCCTGATGGTCAGTGCGCTCCCACAGGGGGAGCACCACTTAGCCAGAAGCCGGGCTCATGACTGGTGAGCTCAGTGTCAGTGACGGGAGCCTCTCCTGCCTCTGCTGCAGACAGATGGTAGAGCGAGGGGTCCCAGACCGCGAGAGCCCCAGATATCCCCAAGAGGGATATCTGACTGTCTAAGCCAGCAGGCAGACATCCCCTGAGAGGTCCCAGATTGTGGGAGGGCACAGGCTGGGCTGAGGGACCCCTCCTCCCCCAGTGCATGAATCTCGTGCACCGGGCCTCTAGTACCATATAAAATATATCAATGAAAATAAATCTCAAGATTAGGATGTTAAGGTCAAAACAAACTGCAGAATGACAAACATTGTGTGGTACCATTTGTAGCTCAAAACCATGCCATACAACATCACATAACACTTTTGGATAAAAAAATGTATAATGATGTTTTACTGCCTCGGTATCTATCTTTTTGTTCATCAGTTTTTAATGTTCTCTATTATCCACAAATGAGTGAGATCATGTGGTGCTTCTCCTTCATTGACTGGCTTATTTCACTAAGCATAAGGCTCTCCAGTTCCATCCAGGTTGCTGCAAATGGTAAGAATTCCTTCTTTTTTTATGGCAGCATAGAATTCCATTGTGTAAATATACCATAGTTTTCTGATCCACTCATCTGCTGATGGGCACCTAGGCTGTTTCCAAATTGTAGCTATTGTAAAGTGTGCTGCTATGAACATAGGGGTGCATAAATCCTTTCTGATTGGTGTTTCTAGTTTCTTAGGATATATTCCTAAGAGTGGGATTGCTGGGTCAAATGGAAGTTCCATTTTTAGTTTTTTGAAGAAACTCCATACTGTTCTCCACAGTGTCTGCACCAGTCTGCATTTCCACAAGCAGATTGAGAGGTGGGGTAGATAAGAGATCAACCAAAGGACTTGTATGCATGCATATGAGCATAACCAATGAACACAAAACACTGGGGGTTAGGGTATGTATACATGTAACACATTAATAAAAAAATTAAAATGAAAAAAAAAGTATAATGATAACAAAAAATTCTTAGGAATAAAATCCATTAATTTCAGGGTATACATTACTTCTTTGAGAAGGAAGGTAATGGGATTTGGTAAGATGTGAGCTGTATCTATAATGTATAATTGTTATTATTTAAAAATTCTGCAGCTATCATGACAAAAAAGATAAATTATTGATAATAGGCATGTGAGTACCGCATATTAGTCTTTTCAGTATGTTTAAAATATATTTTAACATAAACACAGTGCCATAATCCAATAAATTTAAGGATTCCCTAAACAGTAAAGCTCCTCAAAAGGAATTTTCTATTTTCCAATATCTACAGGAAGGGCAAATATTACTTACTTGAGCCAGCATTAGAGTACAACTAAAAGTCAAAGTACTCAGTTAGTCAAAATGTTAATTTTTTTAAAGGTGAAATTATTATGCATGAATTCAAACACTTTGAAAATCAGATGCTCTCTGGACTTCCCACTAAGTGTCACCTGACAAGGTCATTGTTTCAAGAATATAATAATTATTCAGGAATGAGAGAGAACATCCAGCGGGGTATTCTCCCTACTGTTTTCTCAGTAGAAATCACAGAAATGACAAGTGTAATTAAATCTTTTTTTAAAATTACCTATGAGTTTAAGTCGGAAAGAAATAATTTCTAACCTTGTGAACTTTCACACTCCACTGCACTAAAAAAATTCTTTCAGTTTTCCTTTATATCAGTAATGTATCAGACAGCTAAATAAATAGAAATTCTTTCGATCTTTCATAGCTCTTCAAAAGAAGTAATTCCCTTTGCCACTATTCCACTTAGCAAAGAAATATATGAATGAAGTATAATATTTAACACTAGTCATCACTTATCCAAAAGAGAGCAATACTTTAATAAAAACATTGCTACATATGAAGGAACTCATACAATGTATGATCTTTTATGACTGACTTCTTTCACTTATCATACTTTCAAGATTCACCCATGTTATCAAATGTATCACTACTTCATTACTTTCTATGGTCAAATACTGTTTGTTATATGGATATTCCAGTTTATGTTCCCATTCATCAGTTGATGGACTTCTAGATTTTCCTAATGTCCCTTTAGGCTTTTTTTTCAACATATACCTTCCAATATACGCTCTTTTCTTCTGGTTATTCCTGCCAAACTTCTGTCATTTTGAAGAACCAATTTTTGGTTTTATTGATTTCCCCTATTATTTTTCTATTCTGTGTTCTTATTTCTGCTTCATTATTTATTCTTCCTTATTTATTCTTTCCTACTTCATTGTGTTTAGTTTCTTTTTTTTTTATCACTTCTTAAGATTATTGATTTCAGCTCTTTTTTTCTTTATTTAATACCAGAGACCCAGTGTATAAATTTGTACATGGGTGGGGCCTGGCTGGCCCGCCCCAATGAGGGGGCGATCTGGGGTCTGGCTGCCGTGGGAAGGTGATGCGGGAGGCTGGGGTGGGGGTGATCAGGTCAGTTGGCTGCCGCAGTGTGTGTCATAGCGACCAGTAGTACCGGTTGTTCTGGTCATGTGCCATTATACCTATAAATTTCTATATAAGCACTGCTTTAGTAGCATCTCATATACATTTTTCTATGC
The DNA here is from genome assembly GCA_004026805.1 of Lasiurus borealis. Taxonomy (NCBI): domain Eukaryota; kingdom Metazoa; phylum Chordata; class Mammalia; order Chiroptera; family Vespertilionidae; genus Lasiurus; species Lasiurus borealis. The sequence goes on along the minus strand of PVJN01015482.1, from coordinate 36,144 downwards.
TTTGTTTTTCTTTTCATTCATCAAAGTATTTTCTTTTCATTCATCAAAGTATTTTCTAATTTCCTTTGATTCATTGGTTACTTAAAAGTATGTTATTTTACACATATTTCTGGATTTCTCAAATTTCCTTCACTTGTTTGTAATTTTATTCCAATGAGTTGGAAAACATACCTTGTATAAATTCAGTCATTTAAATTTATTGAGACTTGTTTTATGCCCCAATACACCATCTATTCTGTAGATATTTGGGTACACTTGAAAATAATGTGTTGGATGGAGCATTGTGTTTTTATCCTCACACAAGGTTTTATTGATTTTTAGAGAAGAGGAAGAGGAGAGAGAGAAAGAGAGAGAGAGAGAGAGAGAGAGAGAGAGAGAGAGAGAGAGAGAGAGAGAGGAAAGTATAAGGAAGGAAGAGAGAAAGAAAGGGAAGAAGGCGGAGAGAGAAAAACAGAAACATGGATGTGAGAGAAAAACATCAACTGGTTGCCTCCTATATGCAGTAGGAATCCCCACAACCTAGGTATGTGTCCTGACAGGGAGTCAACCTGCAGCCTTTTGGTGTATGGGACAACGCTCCAATCACCGAGTCATTAGGCGAGGGATGGCTGGAGTGTTTTCTACATGTCTGTTAATCCTTACTGATTTTCTTTCTAGTTGTCCTATTACTGAGAGTGGGATATGAAGTTTCATACTATTTTTATTTATTTGTTTGTTTGTTTTTGTTAATCCTTGGATATTTTTCCTTTTTTTTTTTTTTTTTTTAGGAAGAGTGGATTAGGGAGGGAAAGAGAGAGAGAAACATCGATGTGAGAGAAATACATTGATTGGTTGCCTCCTGCATGTGCCCTCACCAGAGCCCGGGCCAAGCAGAAGCCTGCAGACAAGGTTTGTGTTCTTGATCAGAATCAAATCTGGGACCCTTTGATTTACAGGCTGATGCTCTATCCCAGTGGCCAGCAAATCACGGCTCGTGAGCCACATGCGGCTCTTTAGCCCTTGAGTGTGGCTCTTTCACAAAATACCATGGTTAGATGAGTCTATTTTGAAGAAGTTGCATTATAAGAAGTTTAAGTTTAAAAATTTGGCTCTCAAAAGAAATCTCAAATCGTTGTACTTTGGTATTCGGCTCTGTTGACTAATGAGTTTGCCAACCACTGCTCTACCCACTGAGCCAAGTCAGCTAGGGCCCCAACCAGGGATAGAGCCCAAAACCTGGGTATGTGCCTTGACGGGGAATGAAATCCTCCACCTTTTGGTGTATAGGATGACACTCTAACCAACTTTTAACCTATTTGTGTCTTTGAATCTAAAGTGTGTCTCTTATAGACATCAAATGATGGGATGATTTTTAAAATTCACTCTGCAAATCTCTGCCTGTTGATTAGAGTGTTTAATCTACTTATTTATATTTAATGTAATCACTACCAGCAACACAGGATTTATACCCCTTATTTACCTCTTTGCTTTCTATAGGTCTCACAACTCTTTTATTCCTCTATTGCTGTCTTCTTTACTTCCTGCTTATATAGAGAATCAAGTCCTTACAGAGATGAGATCTGAATTTCTGGGGCCTGTGGCCTTCTAGACTTCCAGGAATATGCTCAATTCTTCCAGACCTCCTACAGATGTGTCATTCCTCAGATTTTCAATTTATGTACTTCAATCACCCTTTGTTGGTCCCAGATTACATCACCTCTTAGGGCAGCTGTGATATTAAAATTTTTTTCCTATTTCCAACAATCATCCCAGGAACAGGGTTTTGTTTACTGACTAAACTCTGAATCAGATCAAATGAAGTCAAGGCCTGTGAATAGGGCTTATTCAGGGGTCTGCTGGGGATGGGGCTTCTTGGAGAGCTCTGCCCCATGTGCCCCTTTCATCAGCTGTTGGGCTTCTGGTTGACACAGCTACTGTGGTTCTGAGGGTGCTGGTTTTCAAGGATACTGTGGAGCTCGGGTGAGAATAATAGGAATAAAGCAGGTCAAAACACCACAAAGCTTGTTCATATCAAGGTTTAGCCATTTTTCTTAAGTGCTCCTTAGACTGTTAAAAGCCTTTGGTTAAATTCCAAAGGTTTCAAAAAGTTGAGCTTGACATTTTTTGCCAGAATTTCTGTACATTTAATGGAGAAGTAGATTTTTTGGAAGTCCTACTGGGCCATTTCAAAAGTGCTTTTTATTATTCATCTTAAATGTATTTTAATTTTTTTAACTGTTAAGACATGTTCTTTGCAATCTAATATTGTTTCTGTGTCTGCTTCATTTAGATACTTAATGTCACTTTTTCATCATTTTTCCCTAGTTTCCCCTTCTCAGAGGAAGTCACTAAAAATATCCTGTGTCCAAATTTCTACTCTCGGTATACTATTTATCTCTAGTCTGAGTAACTAAAAAGTACCTGGCATGTGTAGGTATGAAATAAATACTTAATTGAATATAAAAATGAATGAGCACCAATGTTAAAATTTTTAGCTGGGATGGCCCTTACTCATTAATACATCAACACATAAAACGCTTATATATGTAGAGAAAATAGGTGCTCTGAATCTTAGATTGGTCACATCATTCTTGGAAGACTGAAATTTATTCTGGGCACCACATTTTTAAGAGAGGCAGTGATGAATTAGTGTGACCTAAAAAAGGAAACTAGGAAGATGAATGGGACAAGAACCAGATTATAAGAGGAAATGTTTAAGTAACTTAGGATGCATAGTCATCAGAAGACAAGATTAAGAAAAGATATAAAGGTTCTCAAATATGTGAAGACCTTTCTGACTGGGGGGAAGAAGTTTGGGGAGTGAAGAGGCTATGGCATTGTCCAGTAACTTCACAGAACAGAAGCAGAACTGATGGTAAAGTTACAGAGAAACCAACTTTGAAAAGAATTTCTTAATAATTAGAATTGTACTAATAATAAAATAATAGGCGGATTCTAAGAATTGAAGGTTCCCTCTAATCTCTGTCTTAAATTTCTCATCTGTAAAATATGAATAATTACTATGTACCTACATTAACAGTTATTTATAAGTATTAAAAAGGCTTAAACCACATTTCCACTTCATATAGTACCTGATACATAACACACATTCAAATAATATTAGTTCTCTTAAAACTAGAGAGTTCTCTTAAAACTCCTTTGAGAAGGAGTTAATTTCATTTTTGAGACAAATTATTCCCAACTCTTAAGATTTTTTTTTGGGGGGGGTGTCTAAAATGGAACTTATATTTTATTCAAAACTGGCCATTCTATTGCTCTACTCTTACAGCTTCACAGCTCTGTCCTTTTCATTTTCTCTCTTTTCTTTATTCTCCAACCCAAGTCTGTCATCATATTCTCTCCCATTCCATATTTTTTCAAATCTTCCATTCTGTTCCTCTGTCATTATTATAATTCTGACTACAAATGATCCAAAACTGACCTGTAGAAACACCAGTCTGTGAACCATCCTATCTGTTCTAATTATTTTGTCATATCAAACTCTCTAACATCATTTTCCTTCTCAAAGTCTTATTCTTTTCAAAGTTATTTTTACCTTCTTTTACTCCCTCTAACAGTGTTTATCACATAGTATACCTGAATCAACTGAAAATTTTACATAATTTGTAAGTGGTCTTCTACCCTTGTGCATATATGTTTATAAAAATTTGAGTGTAAGTTGAATTTGCAAAAATGGAATCATAAAAATAAAATGTAATAATATCAACACAATGGAATATTACTCAGAGATACAAAGAAATGAAATACTGATTCATGCTACAACATGAATGAACCTTAAAAACATGTTAAGTGAAAGAAGCCAGTCATAAAAGGCCATATATTATACGATTCCTTTATATGCAATCTTCATAATAGAAAAATCCATAAAGAAAAGAAGTAGATTAAAGGTTGTCTGGGGATGGGAGGATTAGCGGGAAAAGGGGAGTGGATACTAATATGTGTGGGGATTTTTCCTGGGGTAATGAAAATGTCCCAAGATTTATTGTGATAATGGTTGCATAACTTTGTGAATATAATCAAAACCATAAAATTATATACTTTAAATGGGTGAAGTGTATAGTATTTGAATTATATCTGAAGTGTTGTTTTAAAAGTAAAATCATAGTTTTATGTTTATAAAAGGGTTATAGTCCTCAGAATTAAATATAGATAATGAAGCACCTATTATTAAATATATACTATTAAATATATACTTATATATTTAATACATATGTTATTAAATATTATTAATTACCATTCCTTTCAGGCATAACTTTGACAAAAGTAACTCTAATATATTTAAGAGTACTATGAAATAAAATTGTGATTTTCAAAATTGTTTTTACAGGGATGGACAAAATAAATCCTAAATGTAGAGACCCAATAAAGCAAAAATAACCTAAAGTTGCCCTGGCTAAACCAGAGTGGAAAATCAGACCTGTCCCACTCCCACTCCTGCCTTTTCTTCAATATTGGCATCTAAGGAACTTATACAGGGTTTGAGGGGGGAAAGAAGTTGGAAGTTGCAACAAAAAGCAACACAAATCCTATATAATAACAGGCTAATATGCAAATTGAGCAAACAGCAGAATGACTGGTCACTATGATGTGCACCAACCACCTGGGGGCAGACATTCATTGCAGGAGCTGCCCCCCGGAGATCAGTACACTCCTACAGGGTGGGGGGTGGGGTGCCTCTCAGCCAGAAGCTGGGCTCACGGCTGGCAAGCTCACGGCTGGCAAGCTCACAGCAGCAGTGGTGGGAGCCTCTCCTGCCTCTGCGGCAGCACTAAGGATGTCCCACTACCAGCTTAGGCCTGCTCCCTGCATCAGTCAGACATCCCCCGAGGGCTCCCAGACTGTGAGAGGGCACAGGCTGGGCTGAGAGACAATCCTGCCCCCCCCCCTCCAGCCAGTGCAGGAATTCCATACACCGGTCCTCTAGTAATTGAATAAATGCAAAGAAGTAAAAACTCTGCAAACTAAACCGTCTTCTATTCAGCAGGCTACCATGTCATAATAGCTCAGGATTAGTATTATAGAAACATATAAATTCTTTTTGTGTAAGTTTGAATTCTGCCTCTGTGATTAGACATAAGGCATGTTGTTTAAAAGTGTGAATTGTTCTAAAGTCAAGACTTACCTCTAATTTATGTGTGTGTTTGTTCTTACATACTTGGATTAGGAACTTCTGAATTTTATTTATAACAAGAACAAATATGTAAACATCCCCAAATAAAAACCAGGTGCTCTAGTTCTGTGACATCAGAAGAGTCGCTTTCTTGGCACAATGGCATCTATAATAATAAAAGTGTAACATGCAAATCAACCAAATGGCCGAACAGCAGAACAGCCATCTCAACGACCTTCTGGACGAAGTCAGGCCGGACGTGCATCAGGCCTCTAGTTTAGTCAATAAGAAAGAAAAGGCAGTTTTCAACTCACTTGTTCTTATGGCTTGTTTATCTTATACTATTATATTATTTATGACATATTATAATTTATACTAAGTTCTAATTATAACAAAATCAGAACTGATCATATATATATATATATATATATATATATATATATATCCCTAAAAAATTTTTAATATATTTAAGGGTAAAGTAGAATAAAATTGTGGTTTCAAGATTGTTTTTTCAGAGGTGGACAAAAGAAATAATTTTGGACATCAAATAAAGACAAGCAATCTTCCTCAACTTCCTCATTTCTACTTAACAGCTCTAAATCACCAGACTGGCTCATATACTGAAAATTATATTTGTCTTTCTTTACACTTATAGATTATCCAAGGCATGATCTCTCCCGACTTAGAAATGTATTTTGGATCTCCTTCCACAGCTACTAACTTTTCTTGAATCATGGCTGCTTCTCCCACCTTTTCTATTTACTGTTTTTAGAATAGTCCTCAAGTGCTATTTCTATCATGTTATTTCTCTATACAAAAGTTTACAACTGTTCTCTATGAATCAAATTTTCTCAATTTCTGTGTGACTATTAATTTTATATCAACTTGATAGGGCCATAGGATATTTGGTTAAACATTATTTTGGGCATTTTTGGATGAGATTAGCATTTAAATCAGCAGACTGAGTAAAGCAGATTTTCCTCGATAATGTGGATGAGCCTCATCAAATCAGTTGAAGAACTGAACAAAACAAAAAGCTGATCCTCCCCCAATTTAAGACAGACTTTTCCTAGCTAACTGCCTTGAACTGTCATATCAGCTCTTCCTGCCCAATTGCTTTTGAACTGAAACATCAGCTCTGCAGATTTTATACATGCCAGACTCCACAATCATAACATACAGTTGATATCAGATTAATACTCTCCGAATCTCTGATCCTTCATCCTATTGGTTCTATTTCTCTGATGAACTTGAATATTCTCTGTCTATTCCAACTCTGAGGTCCCATTCCACGAACTCATTTCTTATTAGATCTCAACATATTCTCCACTCCATTGAATGAGATTTATTTGTCACATTCTACATAATATACACAATTCCATTTAATTGCTTTTTATTAAATAACTGATATCTATCTCCACCCCTATATTTACTTTTTACATAACAGCTCCAGCTAAGCTGTTAAGCACTTCAAGGACAAGAACCTCTATTTTCCTTACTCTTTTATACACAGATAATAACAATGACAAATCATTTTAAATACAGTATGTATATATGTACCTTACAACCTAAATATACATATATAAAAACTTACCTCTTAAAGTCTGGTACATAATTTAATTTTAATTTGTTTTTGCTTAGAATAATCACAGGTTGTGTTAAAACTGATTGCCATTTAAAAGAAACCTTCTTTCACATTCATTTTGCTCAGCTGGGACACAGAACAAAGTTAGAGACAAACTTCAGCCTAAGATAATTTAAAAGTATAATTGACAGAATGTTTTAATGTTGGGATGAAGTGCATACTTTAGTCTATATTTTTCAAACTCAGTTATATTGCTTTGCTAAAAGTAAATAGTACCTCCAGGATACCATCTGGTAAAAATCTCTCTGTGGATTAACCTAGAAAAGGAAGTGAATGAATTTTTATATATTGCATACTTGTGGTTGCAACACTGCAGCAAAAATATGTTTTCAATGCACTAGTGTAAGTGAGACTTCAGAATTCCGCTACCTCATCTGATTGGATCCGAAAGACTTGAAATATTTAAGGCCATATATCTCATTAACACGGAGAGGAAGGGTGTTTTCTCTGCTAGCATTCTTATGATTTGGGGGGTGTGGGGAACATAATAATCCAGGAAATTAAAGTCTATGAGCTGAAAAATATGAATTTGGTCTTTTAAATCATTAACTAAAAAAATAACATGCGGTCCCTTAATGATAGGACATAGCATGTCAGGGAAATCTGAGACCATCTAACACAACTGGATGAGACCCAACGATGATATTATGTGCATCTCTCCCAATGCAAGATGGTCAAATTAGTTTCTACTATTAAAAAAATAATAATGTGTCATCCAAGCCTTGATCTAGTCCTATGACTAGAGCAATGGAACTTCCCCTCACCTCTCTAGAGAATCCATTTCAGAGACTAATAGATTTCACTGTCAGGAAACATTTCTCAGATTCAGTCTTAAATTTCCGTTACTTAATTTCATCCCATTACTTGACTATATAAATCCCTTATTTTACCTTTAAAAATGACTTGGCTTCCATGACATTTACATCTTTCAAATATTTGCGAAATGTTATCATAACTAGACTCAGTCAGAGGATGGACAAATGTTATGTGTTTTGTTATTTTAAACTCTTCCTACAAGTTGAAGTCTGAATTCCATTATACATTTATTTTCCAGTTTGAATACTACTCAATTTACTTGTTTAAGGCAGTTATGCCCTAAACTGCTATTCTTATTGTGATCTCAACAGTATCATTTAAATAACTTTTATCTTCCAGCCATATGATGAGAAGCTTTTGCATATACAGACTAAAATCTCATTGACTGATTTTACTCATATTGCATTACAAAATCATATATTATTTGCTACCCACTATCATCTGAAAGTCTCTTGGTATTATTGCTTTCCAAGTACTGTATATCCTGCCAATTGAATGGCTGTGTTTCTGATTATTTTTCCCCAGATGTATTAGCTACATTTTTCCAGGTTGAATCACATTTCATTTCCTGCCCATATTTCTAACTACTTTAGGTCCCTTTTATCTGCCCTCACTGGTTTTGTCAACACTATCCAATTTAGTATCATCTGAAAATTTAATTAACATGATGTATATCCTCTCTTATAAATCATTAATGAAGTTTTTCTACAGTTTGTTTATTTTTAAAATTCTAATGCTGCTTAATGATTATAGTCTTGCTCTATTCTTAAGAACATACCACTCTCCTGCCACTTAATATTTGTTGCCTTATTTTAGGAGTGGCCGATGGTGGACTAACAGAATCATGTTCAGCGTCACTGTTTTCCTTTTTTGAATATTAGTGCTAAATTATCTTTATGACTGTTCCTCTGCAGAATAACAATACTGGCAATTTACTACCCTTCTGAAATTGCCACATTCTAACATCATGAAAGTCTTACTATGATGTTCCCATGTCCATGCTGTAAAATTATCAGATCTCTTATAGCAAATTCTGTTGTGGAATGAGTTGTTTAAATTTTAGATACAAATTTACCAAGACAATATCCTATCCTAGTAGATGAGAAAAAATTAACTTAGAATGCTTCTATTTTAAGTATGTTGGAATGGTAACTGAGCCAGTTACCAAGATTACTAGGTTTCATATGAATTGAGCAAAACTACTTTGTTCCTCCTTTACATTTATAACTGTAATTTCTTTTTAATGTATCAATTATTTAAAATTCCTTCCTTTTATTAAAAACTATTTTAATTTCATTTTTATGAGGAAATATATCAGGTTTCTAAAAGTGTGTTTTGAAAATATAATATTAGAAACAACATGTGTGTACTTACCACCCAGGTTAAAAAAAACCATTACCAAGTAATCTTGGCAGCTACCAATATATGTCTTTCCAATTGCAGCCTCTTCTCTCCCTTAGGTGAATTTTATGAAAATAGTTAATCATTTTTGTTTATACGACCATATGTGTATCCTGATAGTTAAGATATATTTTTTCAAAAGTTGAACATCTGCAGCATTTTAGTTATCAATTTCCATCTTATCTGAATTAATTCTTTATTTTTCCTTAGTATTTTTTTCTATGTAGATTCTTGTGATATGGCTTCAAAATTTTGGATGAAAGCATGCATTTTTTTTTTCCTTCAGATTTTTCTTCACATAAATCCCTAGTGTTAGCTTTATATACACCTTTCTTTTCTTGTTCTTATCGTTAAATCTATCCTAACATACGTAGTTTTAGACATTTCCTGTGCAGCCTCTTTCTCACTTTTGGATATATACAAATTTTTATGGCATAAGTATGGCACACCGGTCTGATTTCACATACTTAAGTCAATCAGAAGATCCCTCAACCTTCTTTTTAGTCAAGTCTTACATTTCAATATATTTATTAACAGATTAGAAAATTCATCTAAACATACAAACTATATTTATTCCCTAATCTTCAACTCTTTTTTTGGTTATCAAAATTTTTCTTGAATAATTTTTGGTTCCATTTTAATTTCCATTTCTTAGGTCTATGCTGAGTGACCAGATTATTATGATCTCTGAACACATAATAATCTGGCCACTCAATGTGTGTGTGTGCATGTATATGTGTGTGTGTGTGTGTGTGTGTATGTATATGTATGTATTTACACACACACACACTAGGGACCCAGTGCACAAAATTCATGCACAGGGGTGTGTGTTCCTCAGCCCAGCCTGCATCCTCTCCAATCTGGGACCCCTCAAGGAATGTCCAAATGCCCTTTTAGGCCTGATCCTACTGGGCAGTCAGACATCCCTCTCACAATCTGCTGGTTCCCAACTGCTCGCCTGCCTGCCCTCCTGATTGCCCCTAACTGCTCTGCCTGCCAGTCTGATCACCCTCTAACCACTCCCCTGCCAGCCTGATTGATGCCTAACTGCTCCCCTGCCAGTCTGTTTGCCCCTAACTATTCTCCCCTTCAGGCCTGGTCACCCCTAACTGCCCATCCCTGCCAGCCTGGTCACCATAACTGCCTCCCCTGCAGGCCTGGTCCCCCCCAACTTCTCTCCCTTACAGGCCTGATTCTCCCCCAACTGCCCTTCCTGCAGGCCAATTGCCCCCAACTTCCCTCCTCTGCAATCCTAGTCACCCCTAACTGCCCTCCCCTGCAGGTTTAATTACCCCCAACTGCCCTCACTTGCAGACCTGGTCCCCCCCACTTCCCTCCCCTGCTGGCCTGATTGCCCACAACTGCCCTCCCTGGAGGCATGGTGTGGTGACTATTTTGTGTCCACATGGGAGCAGCCATCTTGTGTTGGAGTTATGGTCAATTTGTATATTAGTATTTTATTGCATAGAATAGGGGTCTGTTGCATGGATGGGGGCCAGCTGGTTTGCCCTGAAGGGTGTCCTGGATCAGGGTGGGGATTCCCTTGGAGCGTGGGTCAGTCTGGGCAAGGGGCCTGTGATGGTTTGCAGGCTGGCTATGCCTCCCAGTGACCCAAGCAGAGGCCCTGATCTCTAGGATTTATCTTCTATAATCAAAACTTTGTAGCCTTGAGCGGAGGCCTGGGCCTGCCAGGATGTGTGGAAAGCTTGGCTTCCTCCATTGCCAGGGAAACCCAAGCCTCCTGCTCACTCAGCGGCCATCTTGGTTGGGGTTAATTTGCATACTCGCTCCTGACTGGCTGGTGGGTGCAGCAGAGTGATGGTTAATTTGCATACTGCTCTTTTATTAGATAAGATAAATTAGAATGAATTTGTGTATGGGTGGGGTCCAGCCAGCCTGGCCTGGGGGAGAGAACATGGGTGGTTGGCCAGTCTGCCTGCTGGTTGAACTCTGGTCAAGGGGACAATTTGCTTATTAGACTTTTATTATATAGGATATACACTGAGTGGCCAGATTATTATGATCTCTGAATGCATAATAATCTGGCCACTCAGTGTATATCCATGCAACAACATTAATATATTTCCATCTGTTAAGTTTGGAAATCAAACTTAACTTAAATTTTTATTCTTAAATTGTAGAGGTTTGACACAGTAGAAAGCTGATTAGTCTAGGGTTTTTCATATTTTGTCCATTATCTTGTTACTGCTTTTTTAAAAAAATTGCATGTGGCAGTTATTTAGAGAAGATATTCAACTCTGTTTTGGTTTACAATAGAAAAAATGGAAATAATCAAAATTTATAATAACTAGGATTCTAGCTAAATAAAATACAAGTGCAATGCTACAGTGGAATCTAATTGAAATTGGTAACTATCAACTTCACCCTGTCAGAACCTCTTTGACTAGTAATATCTGTGTTATAAGCATCAACCACACAGGGGTGGCCCACAGCAGCTGGTTAACAAATATGGGGTAACAAAATCAAATCACCACATTTTGGACCCACAAAAGCACTGACCCCTAAGGCGGATAATTCTGTGGTACCATTCACTCTCCATGGCACCCCATGGGAGCACACTGAAGGTGAGACGTCTTTTGAAATCAACCATATCTTTGCCTAGCTTCTTCCTCTATCCTTTCTTGTTTTCCTCACTTTGCTCTGAAGAGTGCTCTTTCAACAAATCACTGAACAAGCTTTGCTTCTCGAGCTTTGCTTCTAGGGGATCCAACCTAAGAGAACTGGTGGCAGAGTGATCCTAGAAAGTACATTGTATGAGCGAGATTCCGGAGCTGATCCACTAATGGGTGTGCTGGCTGCCAACAAGGATAAAAGTGGTCAGTGGTGCTGGTATGCTATGGAAGTGCATCTGCCAAGACTTTCTCCTAGGTGCATTGAGATGAAACACATGTGCAAAATAATTTGTTGGCTTGTACACTATCTCCAGATATTGCACAATATAAGATGAGACTTCAGGAACAGTCATTAAGACGTAAGATGACACAGCTTTCTACTGTATCATACCTCTACAATTTTTGGTTGAGCTAAGGACGTTAAGAAACTGTGTGACTATCATACAGGACATCTCCATTGTGTCCAGTGATGGCATTTAGAACAACAGAATAAAATGAGATTAGGAAAAAAGACTCCCAATTTGGCACAAGCCTTCAATTAACACAGAAAAGTAACTTGGAGATTGGTAGATGACTACAAGAAAGAAAGCAAGATAGTATGATTGCTGAAAGATAGTTGTGTCACATCTATTTTTAGCAGAGGACAGCAAAATTAGAGATTATAAGTAACAAAAAGGAACCTGAACACTACGGAGCAATCAATGTCCCAGAAATGTGGAGGTACAATGCAGAAGACAAAGTAGTTTCTGCTCAAGAGAGACCCAGGGGTAGTCAAATTCTTGTGGCAGCTCCAAATAAAAAGCCAGTGCAAGAATAATTCTGTGAAAAGGCTGAGGACTTAAGATAATTTTTTCTCATGGGAAAAGTTCCATAGGGTACAATGAACTGTTAAGGAGAAGCAAAACCATTGAAAGAGCGTGAGACAAAACACAGAACATTACTTGGATGAGAATTTAAGATAGAAAGAAGGACTATAGGGTTAGTATTTGAGCTTATAACGAAGGAAGATAGAAATATGATGGAATAAGGAAGGTTAGTGAAACTAAAAATGCTGGGTACTATAGTTAAAATTTTAAAAAAATACTTTTTATGAGCTTATTGACTATTGAATCCATGATAATAATGAAAATTAAGTTTTTATAAAAATAATTCAATGTATTATAAATTAATAAAAATAAGAAAGATACTTCAGATATAATATCTCATTACAGATGAAAAAAGTAAGACTGAGAAGTTAAATAATTTTCTCAAGGTTGCACAGCTATTTAAGGAAAAAGTAATGATTTTTTAAACTCAATTCTTCCTGAATCCAAACTATACTTTTATAATTATGCTTACCATATGTTCAAGGTTCCAAATGTAAATTTAATAGGAACTGATTAAATTGAGTCCTCAGTTAAGTGTGAAGGGCTTGACCAGCAGATGAGGATCTTTGTAAAACTGTGCAAGTGCCACTAAAGGATTCTTAGTTAAGATATATTGGGGTGGGGGGAAAGTAAGTAAGTCATTTATTAGAATCTTTTGTTTTGGTAGAAATCCTAAGAACCCCTAAAGAGTGGAAGAACTTTCTTATTGGCTATGGCATAAATTGGTGGCTTAGAACGTTAATCCCAAAGAGAAGTAAAAATTCATTATTGCCCGAGAAAGACCCCCATTCACTTTGAGGTGGTATCAACCCATTTCTGAAGCTAGGAAAAAAAAATGAGCTCTGACTTAAACTAATTGGGGGAAAAAAGCAAAATTTCACTTTGAGGATTATCGAGACTATCCATTTTTCTGTTTCATTTGTACAACCATTAAAAAGTGGCAAGGACTTAGGAGAGCGGCCTAAAACCAAATTAATCAGTTTTCCACATTTGGCATTTTTGTTTGGGGAAAAAATAATTGAGATTGTTGGCAGAAATGAGTTTCAGATATTTATTTTAATGATAACTCTCATATAAAACCATTATTTATTATTGTACATAGATTATGTACACACACACGCAAAACACCCTTCAAAATGCAACTGGTCTTAGTGTCATATAGAGCAAATAATTTCTTCTTAACACCACTACCTTCTTTAAGAACAAAAGAGAGCTGAGAAAAGTATTCTGAGTTTTTCTTCATCTCGTCAATGGCAAAAGGGCAAAAATCAGAACACTGTTTCACCATATTAATTTTTAAAGTCCAATTAAAGGTAACATCTACAACCTTTTTTCTGTGTGTTTGCCAAATATTTTAAAACATTAAACACAAAGTGCTGATTGCAAGAGAAAATGAAAGCTCTTGCTGCTATACTCTGCCAGTGATAAAAGCTTTGTCCTTGGGGGCTTGGCTAACATTTTAGTCCCATGATGCAATGTATATTATAAAAATTTCATTCTATTCCAAGGGCTTTTTAATCCAAGTGATCAACTATAGTTCAATATTATTCTCTCTGATTTCATTATTCTATATAATAATCTATATAATAAAAGGTAATATGCAAATAGACCAAATAGCAGAACAACCAAACAAAGTGTAATATCCTAATGATATGTTAAGGCTGCTTAACTGTTCACTATGATGAGCACTGACCACCAAGGGACAGTCAGTCAACTGGTCAACCAGTCACTATGATGTGCACTAACCACCAGTGGGCAGGCAGTCGACTGGTCGACCAGTCACTATGATATGCACTGACCACCAAGGGACAGATTCTTCGACCAGTAGGTTAGCTTGCTGCTGGTGTATGACTCATCGGGACTGAGGGAGATGGGCCAGACATGCCCTTGAGCCCTCCCACAGTCCTTCCTAGGCCTGATCATGCACTAGTAGGGTCCCTCAGCCTATCCTATGCCCTCTAGCAATCCATGTCCCTTGGGGGATGTGGAGAGCCAGTTTCAGCCTAATCCTGCTGGAACTCACCTTGGGAGGGCACCAGATGCAGAGCTCATAGCTGGCGAGTACTGCTGTGGCAGTGGGAGCCTCTCCCAATTGGGACCGATTGGGCGTGAGCCTGCAGCAGGCACAGTGGGGCCAGGATGAGTGGGAGCAACAAGTAGGAGTTGCAGGTGGTGTTGGATTGCAGGTTTTGACCCAACCCCTGCAGGCCACCCAGAGGGACCTGACCTGTGCATGAATTCATGCACCGGGCCTCTAGTTTCTCTATATAAAAGCCTAAGTGACCGGCAGGTAGCTATGACACGCAATGAATACCAGGGGGCAGACACTCAATGCAGGAGCTGCCAAGCAAAAGCAACTTTGCGGAGTGCCCTCTCATACTCCGGGACTCTGTGGGGGATGTCAGACTACAGGTTTCAGTCTGATCCCCACAGGTCAGGCCAAGGGACCCCACCTATCAGAGAGACCCTGCTCACTCCACAGATGCCCTTCAAGCCCCAGCACCACTCCGGTTGTGGCCAGCTGGGGAGGGTCTCTGGGAGATTGGCTCCAGGGTGTGTCCAGCCTGTCTTGCTCAGTCCTGCCCCACCGGCCACTGTCTAATTAATTTAATTTCAATGTGCACAAATCTGTGCACCAGGCCTCTAGTGTCAGATAAAAGCATAGGCATCAGATTCTGAAGAATATTAAACAAACAAACAAATCTGAAAAAGTCTGAGCTTGGAAAATAACTGCTTTAATAAAAATAGTTATATACTTTTAACTACACATCAACTACCTAGTACATATCTTCATAATTTAATTCTAGGAATATGAGTTTTCTACATTTGTGCAGACTCTCAGATTCAGGGAATTTAAGGTAAGAATATGGATTCTATACCCATATTATTTCCTAACTATACTGATTAGGAATGACTAAAACTATCTTGACTTGGTTTAGCAAAATGAGAAATTTACTGAAATGATACTGTGGTATCTTACTAAGTACAAGGAAGAATTCTACAAAATGAAGGACAAAGATGCAGTTGAAACTTGTACAGGATTTGTTTCTTCTCATATCTCATCTATTTCTATGAGGCATTTTTCTGTGAGCCTGAAGACACTATCCAAGATACCAAGCATCCTTTGCTCTCTATCTATGATGGAGAAAAACCGAAATGCTGCAATGATTGCTTCATGACCACATACAAAGAGTAGACAGAAAAGTTAGCAGTCAGAGATTGCTATTGTGGTGTTTTCAGTGTGTCAATAATCCAGACAAAAGCAATTCTCAGGAATAAAAAAGAAGTTTTTATCTTTTCTTGTATAAAATATTTGAATTCTCCAGATTTTAAAATTAAAGTTAATTTCTGTGGTCAGAAATAGAAAATGATGTGACTTTATTTATAACTCTCCTTTCTATTTTATGAAATGAAAATTTAAATGTTGTGATTTTGAGGCAGCATATTTTATGAAAAGGCTACAAAAAGCTTATTATTTAGATCACCCCAATGTGTTTTATTAAAAGTATCCACAAAATAAGTAATCCTTATTTGATTCCTGTTCTAACTACCATTAATACAGAAAAAGTAATGCAATAGAAGTCTTCGTATTTAGAATTTATCTTAAGAAATCTTAAGTTTTCCATGAAATACTCCATTTAAATTTCCATTGATTTCCCCATGGGTAAACTATTATTATACTCTTTTCAGGCAAGGCTGCAATTAGTTCTTTTAGCCATGTAAATAAGCATTATAGTACTAGATAATGAAAGTAGACACTCATCCATATGTCATTTCTTGAAATGGATTGATATTTAGCTCAAACTAGGCAAAATATCCCTTGAATTTGTTTAAACTTTGAGAAAGGATAAACCTATAACCAGGGAAAGCCAAACAAATTCTTCAGTGTATTTCCAGTCATCAACAACTATCTGACCAAAAACCTTTCTACTTTTACCTTTATTCTCCACTGTTAGTTTGAAAGCTGAAGAGAAAATTTATAGAGAAAACCAGAATGATCTTGGTTTGGAGGATTAGAAATATAAGTAATTTAGGTTACCTTTTATTTGCTTGTTTATAATTTATTTATTTTGCCCAAGTAGGGCTGTTGGTGAATGAGGCAATAATTAAAAATGCCTAAAATCAATGGTAGCAAAATTTTGCCTCAGTAAGTTAAAATTAATAGAATTAACTCAAATATTTCTCATATGATATGAAAATGTCAGTGGAAAAACATACATTAATAGGCTCAAATATGTTCCTTCATTTGAAAATTATATATATTTCTCTCTTTAGAGCTTCCTCAAAGAGAAATATAGTGTGAGTTGCAAAGGTGGAATGCTTTAATGAGGACACAGAAGAAAAATAAGAATTGCCAATAATGTAGGTTCAAAAAGACTTACTTTAGAGACTATTTTCTACTGATACAAAAGTCTACTGCTTTAAGAAAGGACATTGATCCACTCCCATTATAAAATGCACACAAAGTCTTTATATTTATTCACAGACACACTAACAAGTATGAAATATAAAAACGTGCATAAGAATGAAAACACTGGATTTGTGAAATATTAGAGAAGGAGGGAAGGGAGAGAATGAGATAGAAGAGAAACCAGTGGGTACAGTGACTTTATTATTAAGAGTCCAGGTGCACGAATTTGTGCACAGGTGGGGTCTCTCAGCCTGGTCGGAGATCAAGTCCTATTGGGGGGCTGGCCGGCTGGGAGGAGGGGTTGGGGGAGGTGGCCAGCCAGGTAGGGGGAAAGGGGCCATGGGAGGTGGGAGTGCACTGACCAACAGGGAGCGGCTCTTACATTGAGTGTTCTGCTCCCTGGTGATCAGTGTGCATCATAGCAACTAGTCAACTGATCATTTCGGTAGTAAAGATCCCTAAGGCTTTTATATATATATTAGAGGCTCCATGCACCAATTTCTGCATGGGTGGGGTCCCTTGGCCTGGCTGGCCAGTGGGGTGAGGGTGGACCATGGGAGGTTTTTCAGCCACAGGAGGTTGGCCATGGGAGTGCACTAATCACTAGGGGGCAGCTCCTGTGTTGAGTGTCTTCCCCCTGGCGTGTCATAGCTACTGGCTCGCCGATCAGTTGGAACAGTTGCTTATATCTTATATATATAGATAGATGCTTAATTCAAAAAGAAAGCAGCAGAAGGGAATCAGGCGTAGTGCTAATAATTTATAAAGCTGGAAATAGGTTCATAAGTGTTCATTATTTCATACTCTACCCTTATCTATATATTTAAAATATTTCACAATAAATATAATGCCATTCACAATGACAAAAAGTATATGCAATAAATATAGCCAAAATATACAAAATATTAATTCATTTAAACTTTGAGAAAGGACTTTTAAGAATTTATTAAAAGACAGTAAGAAAGATATAAATAAATGGAGAGATAAAAATGCATGCTTATGGGTATAGAAAGGTCCGGAATTTTAAAGACAGTAATTTCCCTATAAATTAATCTATAAATTTTAAAAAATTCAATAGCCTTTTCCTTGAATTTGACAAGTGATCATAAAATATATACGGAAAAGAAAGAGCAAAGAATGACCAATCTACTCATGAAGAAGAACATGTTAGAAGGATTGTCCTACCAAAAATCCTCTTCAAATACTGACACTTCTTCAAGCCAAGATACAGATACAGTGGTAGCAGGCACACGGATTAATGAGCAAAAGAGGGAACTCGGAAATAGATTAATCTATTATAAAAACTTCATTTATAGCATTGCTGGCATTGATGATCAATCATGAAAGGTAAGAGTAATCAATCCAATGGGGGGACAGTTGGGTTTCAGTATGGAAAACTGATAAAATCAGTTCCCTATATCTCACCATATATGGAAATCACTTCCTGATCTTATTAAAACTTGAAATTTGAGAGCCAAACTATAAAAGTTTTAGGAGACAATCTGTAACAGAATTTTTATGTTACAGTAGGGTAAGGTAGGCTTTATTAAAGAAAAGACCCAAAACACTAACTATTAGAAAAGCAGATTGATAATTGGACCACATTAAAATTAAGAACTTTTGTAAAATGAGGTGAATAAAACAAATAGCAACGTGGTGGTTGCCAGAGAGAAAGGAGCTTTGGGGAAAGGGAGTCCTGATATATGATAATAGGAGAAGATTCTACTTTGGGTAGTGGGCACATGGTGCAATATGTAGATCTTAAAGCATAGAAAACTACACCTGCAACCTATATGATCATGTCCACAATGTTATTCCAACATATTAATTTAAAAAAATGTTAAAGATAAGCCACAACCTAAGAAAAGATGTATGCAATACAGTGGTATCTGGAGATACGAGTGCCCTAACATACGAGATTTTTGAGATACGAGCCATTGAGCGAGCGATTTTTGCTTTAAAATATGAGCAACATTTGAGATAGGAGTAATTGCACGGATCAGCCGGCTGCACATGGCCCACCAG
This sequence comes from Lasiurus borealis, assembly GCA_004026805.1. NCBI lineage: Eukaryota > Metazoa > Chordata > Mammalia > Chiroptera > Vespertilionidae > Lasiurus > Lasiurus borealis. The sequence continues at coordinate 17,237 of PVJN01015482.1, read as the reverse complement.
TTTACCGCGACTCGAGCATCTCATAGTTTCCCACACCTCAAGGTTACGGAATGAATTAAACTCATATCTCGAGGTACCACTGTATATACATACATCCAATAAAGGACTCATAACCAAAATATTAAAATGACTCCCACAAATCAATAAGAAATGACAAAGAAAACTCAACAAAAGAAAAAAGCTCTTCAGAAAAGAAGAGACAAATTGGTTCATAAACATATGAAAATCTTGTTTACTTCTAGACTTTAGGTCTGATCATGTGATTTACTTTGGCCATTGGGAAGTTAGTGGACATGATTAAAGCAGAGACTTAAAATGGCTTGCAGTTCTAGGCCTGGTCTCTTGTACTCTTGCTTTTTGCCATAAAAAATAACATGATATGGTATTATACAGGTGCCAGAAAATGGAGACACATGAAACATACTTGAAACTGAGCCACTGACTGGAGCCAAGTCTATCCTGAATTATCTGAACCGTGGGAAACCCACAGACATATCTGGTGTTATAAGCCATCAATTTTTAGGTGGTTTGTTACACATGTTACGGTGAAAATTGCAAGTAGAAATAGAAAACTGCCAACATCCAGATGACCCTTATCTCTTTTTCTTATTTTTCTTCATAGCACTTAAATTTAAAGTACTATATATTTTACTTTGTTTATTGTCTGTCAACCTACATACATACATGTATGTACACACACACACACACAAACACACACACATGCACACACGCACAGCTCTATGAAGGAAGTAATTTTTGTCCATTTTGTAAATTGTTATTATCACAGAACTAGAGGCACCGTGCATGAAATTCGTGTGTGTGTGTGTGTGTGTGTGTGTGTGTGTGTGTGTTTGGAGAGGGGTCTCCTGCACCCTGGCCTGTGCCCTCTCACAATCCAGGACCCCTTATGGGATTCCTGAATACTGGCTTAGGCCCCAAACCGGCATTTGGACATCCCTTCACAATCTGGGACACTGCATGCACCAGTGACCATACTTTTCACACAGGTGAAAGGCATCTTGCTATTATATGGGCAGCTACATTTTTTGCCCTGATGATAAAAAGTAGTACATAACATGATCCTTCTGAGGCAGCGGTACCATTTTCCCCATCTTATGGGTGGAAAAACTGAAGTAGAGAGAAGTAATTGGCTTTGTCAAAAATTTGTAAGTACCAGAATCAGTGCTGATCACAAAATGTGCAAGTCAGAGTCCATGCATGTCATCGCTGCATCATCCTGTTTTTCTCAGTGTTAGAGTAGACTTGCCAGGTTTTAATTTTTAAATCTAACAGACTTCCCAATATATATGGTAGGGTCCCTAGGTATGGCCCCCGATCAGAGCCAATTTGAGGGGTGACTGGTGGGGCAATTGGAGGCCCCTGCTGGCACCCTCCTGGTGCCACCCGCTGGCCTGCTCTGCCTCCCGCCACCACTGTCAGTCGCCTTCCTCTGCAGGTTGATCGGGGACACGCCACTGGCACCTGCCATAGCTGGTGGCCTGGTGCCACCAGCTCGCCAGCTACAACTGGGGATAGCACCTGCGTTGAGAGTCTGTCCCCTGGTGGTCAGTGCACATCACAGTGACCAATCATCCTGGCGTTCAGTCGATTTACATATTAGGGTTTTATTACATAGAATGGCCAATAGGATGTCACATAGAAGGTGTTCGACAAATATTTATTGAATGAATAAATCAACAAGACAAAGTCCCTAGACTCATGGAACTTACAGTTTAGTGGAGAAAGCCTGAGAATTAACAAGTACATATATAAATAATAGTTAAATAGTTATAAATATTATGAGAATATAAAAGGAGGAATAGGATAGATGATGTTGGAGTACAAACAGGAAGGGTTGCCATGGGGTGTCATGTAGCCGAGTCTTTAATAAATAGCCCTACATGCATTTGGGAGAAAACCATAGAGTGGTAGGAAATGAAAAAAGGGGAGACAAATACCTGATCACATAGGGCTTCATGGACCTCAGTATAGTCTTTGGATTTCATTATTATTAAAGCTCAAAACCTTTGGAGAATTTTTTTCCCCACTGATACTTAGAGAGAGAAAAGGAGGAAGGAAGGGAAGGGAAAGGAGAAAGAGGAAGGGGAGAGAGGGAGGAGGAAAAAAGAGAGAGGGAAGAAGGAAAGAAAAGAAGGAGGGAGGAAAGAAGGGAGGTAGGAGAGAAATACCAGCATAAGAGAGAAACATTGATTGGGTTGTCTCTTGTACATGCCTTGACAGGGAATCCAACCCACAATCTGAGTATGTTCCTCGATTGGGAATAAAAACCACCATCTTTTGGTGTTAGGGACAACATTCTACAACTGAGCCACACCAGCAAGGACCTTTGGAGAGTCTGATGCAAGGAAATTATGTGTTTTTAAGGCGAGTTAGATTGTATATACATTGTAGGGGCAAGAAGGAAAGTTGGGAGATGAGAATGATGATTAGGCCAGGATAGAGGTAAGTGGTGGAGGGGGTGAGGTATTTGGGGTAGCTTTTGAAAGTAACACCAACAGGACTTACTGATGGAATGAATGCGGTGGACAAGGGAAGGAGAGGCATCTGGAAGCTGGAGAGAGAAATTAACAAAAGGTCCATTTTGTTTCTGGTTTGAACAATTTACCAGATAGTTTAATTAATTGAGTTGAAGATGAGCTGTTATGGAGGAAAAGAATTATAAGCTCCATTTTATACATTTATTAATCAACTTCTCTATACCAGGCACTGGGCTACATAGAAGATACAGGTATCTATGCTGAAAAACACTTCTGTCTTTGTCAGTTGCTAAATAGAATCAATAGTTTTACTGCTATCTAGATACTACTGGACCCAACTAAAAGAAAATAAATAAAACTGTCCATTGCAGATGCTATTTGTTTTCCTTTCTTTTGGTGTGGGAGTTATGTGACTGGTTGAAGATAACTTATCTCATATACCATTTCTGTTTAATTAAAAGAAGGGAGAAAAAAGTACATATTTGAATTAGATTGCATATACATTTTTAAATTTCTAGAAGGACAAAGAAGAAACTAAACCAGTGGTTACCCATTTTATGAGGGAGAGGAGCATAAAGTAGAAGAATGAAGGGGATAGGATGAAAAGAGGGCGTTTCCACTACATACCCTTTTGCACTTTGATGGTTTAGGATTGAGAATATATTGGCTATTTAAAAATATATTAAAACATTTTAAATATATTCCTAAATTCCCTCACAGCTAATAACGATCAGGTGACAGTACTAGCCAATGAAAATAAAAGTTCTGAGGAATGTGGTTATTTCCTGATAAACACAAGTCTAATAAGATTAATTTTGCCCTTTGCTATTTCTCCCTTCTTACCTGGGAAGTAGATATAATACCTGCAGTTGGAGCAACCATTTTTGACTGGTAAAACAAAAGCTTCCTAAAGATGGAAGGACTGGAAGTTGCCAGAAAGAACCTGTGTCCTTGATGAGTTCCTTAAGTAGTTGAACCAGCTGTGAGCTGCCTACTTCTGGACTACTTCTATGAGAACATATTGGGTTAATCTATTGTAGTTAAGGTAAAGTTGTAACTGACATAGTCTTAGAACTCACATTCAAACTTATAATGTATAAAAGGCCAATTTGTGGTCACAATGACAATAAAAGGTGCCAGAATATCCTCAAGGAACTTCTAAATTAATGTCTAAAAGTAAAAAGAATGGTTTTATCAAGTAATCATAATTTCCAAGTCTCATAATTTACACATTCTGGTATGTGTTTGGATTGCTAAGTTCCTCATATAAGCAGTGTGAAAGTGTCCAATTGATTTCTTATATGTCATAGGAAGATACTGTGAAAAGCACAAGGTTGGAGATCTAAAGAGAATTCTGGTACTGGAGAGATCTAACCATACCTTTAGGTATAGCTTAGGGTTTGGTATACAAGCATTCTGTTAACATTGAAATTATAAAATAAGAATTACAAAATAGCCTTTCTAAATGACAAAGCTCAGGTCCTATTATAATTGAATGGAATATTTTAAGATGATGATCATATATTTTAAGATAAAATGATAATATTTTAAATTTGTAATAAGGATTATTCTATATTCATGTTTGTATTATTATCTTTTAATTTCTTCCATAGGATACTATCTTCCTATAGCACTTAAAAGAAGAGATATCTTTTCAATCCCTCTATTCTGGAATGAGGTATGCCATTTAGTTGAACACACGTTTTGGTCCTTCTATTTGTAACAACATAGATATAAAAAGAAACACTTTTGAGAAATAGACCTAGTGTGAAATCAAATATTGCTGTGATAATGACAGCACATTTCTTTCTTATTAAAAATAAAAATAAATTTTATTTTAAAAACTTAGGGTGGTGGGAGCACAATGCAATATGGAGATCATGTATCATAGAAATGTACACTTAAAAGCTATATGACCCTATGAACCAAAGCACTCCAACAAATTTAATTTAAAATTACTGTAATATAAAAAAATTTTAGTCATTATTTTTCTAAAGTAACTATCACATGGCAAGAATGTTGTAAAAACTTGAAAAATCACTGAACTGTTGTAAAAAAATTTCCTAATATTTGGATGAGAAAAGAAAAGTAGAAGAATTCCTTCTTTGCTCTAACTATAATAACTTAAAATAAGTTTATCTTAATTATTATGATTTGTCTGTGGAGTTAATTTCCATCAAATTGACCAGATAATGGCAAAAAGTTTTGAACTCTTGCTTATTTTCAGAAGCACATATTATTTCTGTGCTGCAAGTAGCCATGTCAAGTGGTTGCCAATTGACTTAAGCAATTCTGGAGATTTTGATAATAGAACTTTGATTGCTAGACACATAGTTTTAAAGTTACAAATTCTTGGATATAAATAAAGGTAGTCAAATCCAGGCAGAACTGTACTCCAAGAAATCATTTAATGAAGATTTACTGATATGAAAAACACAGTCAACCCCAAATGTATCTCTAACAGGTAAAGAAAAACTAAGTTCAATAAAAAAAAACATTTTAAATTTTTGATCAAAATCCAAGAAAGTAGTAAAAGTTTACTAACTAAGAAATGAGTGTTCTTGGAGAGAAACCAAGAAGGCAGCATAGTAAAACACCTGAACTGCTGCCTCACACAACAATATCAAAACTACAATTAAAAGACAAAATGGACAACATCCAGAACCACAGAAAAGCTGGCTGAGTGGAAATTCTACAACTAGAAGGAGAGGAAAGCACATTGAGAATGAGAGGAACTGCAAAAGGCTGAGGTCTGGAAGCGCACTTGCACAGAGAGGACTGATTGCTGAATGCACAGGACTGACTGGCTTTCTAAAGCGGGAGGGAGACAGAAGCTCACGACTGCATTGAACTCCACTTCCAGGCGAGATACTGGGAACCCAGACTCATTTGAGGGAAAACTGGACTGTCTGGAAGCGGGCAAAACTTGAGGGCGGCTCTCTCTCAGAAGTGCTTACAGCAATTACCGAGGGATACTGAGACCCAGGGGCCTCATAGGGCAAGGCTGACAGGAAACTAAGGCTGTCTGCTCTGCTCTGAGACTCCGCCCCATCCAAGCTGAGCACAGAGGCTTTTGCAATTTTGCAAGTCTTGTCCCATAAGGGTGTCTCCAGCACAGAAGTTATCCTGGCATAGACACAGCTAATACTCACAGTCAATTGTCCTGGAGGTCAATTCCTGCCAGTGATACCAACAACAATGAAGATTTAATTACAACAAGGCTGTACACAAAGGGGTGCACCAAGAGTATCCACCTCAGGTAACTGGGGAAGCTGAGCCACAGATAAGAAAAAGCTAAAGAAGTTCATCACCACCAAACCAGTATTATGTGAAATGTTGAAAGATATTCTTTAAGAAGAGGAAGAAGAAAAAGGTAAAGATAAAAAAAATATGACCAACAAATACATATCTATTAACAAGTGAATCTAAAAATCAAGTGAATAAAAAATCTGATGAACAGAATAAATTAGTGAATATAATAGAATCAGAGGCATAGAAATGGAGTGGACTGACAATTCTCAGGGGGGGGGAAAGGATGTGGGGGGTATGAAAAGAGACTGGACAAAAATTGTACACCTATGATGAGGACATTGATGGGGAGGTAAAGGCAGAGGGTGGGGTGAGAACCAGGTGGAGAGGAGGTATGGGGGAGAAAAAAGAGGAACAATTGTAATAATCTGAACAATAAAGATTTATTAAATAAATAAAAAAAGAAATGAGTGTTCTCCAAACGATTCTTTGGGAAAGATTTTTGTTTTGTTGTTTTTTCCTTTAGCTTTGTGCTCATCATCAGCATTTAGGAAAAGCAATACAAAATCTTCTAAGACTATTTGCTATTTTGATAAAGCTATTTATAAGAGATACATAAACTTTAAATAGTTATTGAAAAAAAGTGCATTTCTGTATAATTATCACATCTTTGCTAGTTGAGAAATCCTGAAAATAATTTCATAAATGGTAATGCAATATGCACTGTAATCCTGAGAAATTCTATATGATATACATTGGTCATACATTTCATTCTCCTAAATGTGTTATAGATTCTCAGACCTGAAATATGAAATGATGCCACAGGGAAAAAGAACACACAAAACACCAATACCAAAAATCCTAACAACCCTTTCCTTCTACCTTCTTACAAAAGTTCTAACCGATAACATCTAAAAGCAAAAATCCATATTTACTATCAGATTCAATTTCTACACTTCAGCTTATTAATGTTCCATAGTTCAAGCCCAAACAACTGTCAATACCCTTAAGATTTGTAAGGAAAGAAGCAATTAGAAAAGGTACTTTAAGTTTCCATTTCAGTCACCCCCATAAGAATAAATACGGGATATATATGGAGATGTCACATATTTCTAGATAGTAGAATTCCATTCTTCCTAGTGGACTCCTTGGTGGTGAGTAGAAGGACACAGAAAGGTGCATTAAGTGTTGCAGGCCACCTGGGAAATATTTGTTGAAGGGCACTAAGTGTGCCCCTAAGTGCATGACTAAATCAAGTCATTCAAGCATTTGGGAGAAAATACTCTATTGTTGTTTAACATTTTAACATTATTTACTGGATTTTGCTTTTCAAAAAACTGGTTTAAAGTTTTAGGAGATGATACTTAAATGGAATTATATATCCAGGAGTTACTAAGTCTTAGAAAATAATAAAGCTATCAGGCAACCATGAAGCTCAAAATTGTATTACCTTGATAATGTAATCTTAAGTGTTTGCATATGAAATGAGACCATTTGTTTAAACTGATTGTGACACTATTTTAAAAACTGAAGAGACTACACACACACACACACACAACATAGGGTATAATATAAGAGAAACAAAATAAGTAAATATTTCAAGTAGCATTAAATGTATGTTCAAATGTGATAAGATGACAGCCTATAATATCAAATATCCATCTTAAAATTTCAGCGCCTTAGTGGTTAAAACAGTAAGGGAAAAACAACATTGTTTTGCACTTAGAAACCTGTTTCTAATCAACTGAGCTACTCCTATGGGGTCAAATAAAAATGATTAGCTTATTAAAAGCATAGCTTTGCTATTTAATAAGCAAAAATGATTGAAAATTCTGCTCCAGATCCTGATAATTTTAGTGTTTCTAGTTAAGCCTGCAAAATTGCATTCATTATTAGTGTCTAGATTCATTAACAATTCAATTTATAGATATTAATGCTTATAATGCATGCTTCGCTTGCCAAAACTTGAAGAGAAATTGTTTCAATTAGCTTTCATGGATCACAAATCCTACCGGCTGGGTATTTTTAGACAAAAGATACAAGCACATCCCCAAGCAATGCTAATGCACAGCTGGGACTCGTGTGTAAGGTCACTTGAGCTAACAGTTTAAAAGGAAAAACAGTAAATTAGTTTTACCCAGATGAGCAAGACAGGAATAGTCTTCCGTTTCCAACTAAATATTTGAAAGGCATATATATACACACCTTAAGAAAAAATGGCAAAGGGGGCATAAATGGTGATGGAAGGAGATTTGACTTGGGGTGGTGAACACACAATACAAAATAACAGATGATGTGTTATAGAACTGCACACCTGAAATTGATATAATTTTATTAACCAATGTCACCCCAATAAATTCAATTAAAAAACAATGTGAGATGTCTCAGTGAGAGATCTTAAATTGTCCCTTTATAGAAAAGAACAGGAATTTCTTAGAAGTCTCAAGCTTAACAGAAATGCAAATTCTGCCACTTGTACAAGGGTCATAGTCTGGTGGCGAAAGAATAAAAACTATATTGATGTCCCAAATGATACAGATGACAATCCAGACTCACAGATAATTAATAATTCTCCATTTCATTTGGGGCATCATATAATTCAAAGGTGCTATTTACTATCAGCGGCAAAGGCTACTCTTTGTAGAAGAGATATTCTTTGGAGGATTTCACCTTCTCTGGGTACATTTCTCTCACACCAATCTTCATGTAAATGGAGAACAGCAGTCCACCCTTGCACTCTTTGCTTAATATAGTGTAGTGTAGCGTAAGTGTGGTAGAGTGCAGTGCGGTTGTTTGTAACTTGTTATTTAATGGAGTATCAAGAGAATGAGGTCATTTTTACCTTAAGACTAAAATATTTCACTTGTCTTCAATGAAATGGTGATTGAGCTGTAGCTGGTTTGGCTCAGTGGATACAGCGTCGGCCTGCAGACTGAAGGGTCCCAAGTTCAATTCTGGTTAAGGGCCCATATTGGGTTGTGGGCTCAATCCCCACATGCAGGAGGCAGCCGATCAATGATTCTCTTTTATCATTGATGTTTCTATCTCTCTCTCCCTCTCCCTTCCTCTCTGAAATCAATAAAAATATTTAAAGAAAAGAACAGATTGAATAATGATTCTTGATTGCCCAAAGAACTATAATTCTAAGACCTCCAAGGATCCCACGAAAGCATCTTAGAGAATGTTAAAACTACTAATACAGAATCAAAATAAGGTTTTAGAAGAACATGAGGTTCTACAAAAGTAGTGAAACTATAAACTTTACTGACATTAATGTCATAACAGTACAATTGGTAGCATGAAAAGCATATAAATTCTTCAGGAACATTTTAGATGAGGAAGTATGAGAAGACGAAAGTGTCACTTCTAAAACTAAACTGTACTTTGAATTAAATCTTATATATTGTTCTGGTGGAAAAACAAATGCATGCCTAGAAAAAATATTCATTTCATTATTAGTTTTTTTAGGTTTAATTTGGTATGACACAACACCTTCCACTGACAACTGGGAATCTATTGTAAGTCATAATGCCATAAAAGGCACTTAAAACTCAAAAGAAAAATCAAGATTAAAATTTAGATTTCTGGAAAGAATGTATGCATGAACAAAATAAAATGTTATTGCCTCCAGAAGTTATGAGAATGAATTAAAGGATGGTGAAAAGGGAGGGGGAGGTTTAGAAAAAAGAGAAAAAGAAGTTTGGTTTTTTATATAATTATTTGGAGAAAGGCCTAAAAGACTGACAGAAAAAGGACGAGGCTAAAAAGCATTATGTGCATGGGACTAAGCACATGGGAGTAAACACTTATTTGTTTACTCAGTCAGCATGGCAATATGATTGCAAAAAAAAATATATAATACTTTCTCACACTGCCAAATTCGTGATGAGTAAATTATTCTACAAAAAACTACAATTTATTTTTAAGCCAAATAAATTACTTAAAAAATTAATCACCCTAAACACACACACACACACACACACACACACACACACACACACACAAAATCATTAGCACTACTACATCACCATTCAGGTCAATAATTCATTCTTTAGTATTAGAGTCCATAGGGGCCTGCTTTGCTTTGCTACACTGAAAATAGAGAACAGCAGAGATCCCTGTTACAAGAAGCTCACTTCCTTATTCTTTCATAAGCTTCCTCTAGCTCTGATTATTCTTTTGTCTCTCTGTGGCCAACCTATTACTTAAGGTACTTCTACCTCGCTGCTCTTCCGAAACCTCTATAATGGATGCAAAGGTTAGTGATTCCCGCAGGAATAGTAGTATTTTCAGCAATGGGTATGGTCAGATAGTCATGGGATTTCCATTACTGTTCACAGGAGTTAGAGGGTACAGTCCCTCACTGAAAATCTAACCCAGGGTTCTTCTGACTTTGAGAACTACATTTTCACATAACCGATACTACCTACAGACCCAATATAGTTTAGGTTATAAGAAAACAAAGGATAGCCCTAACTGGTTTGGCTCAGTGGATTGAGCGTCAGCTTGCGAACTGAAAGGTCCCAGGTTCAATTCCAGTTAGGGCATGTGAGCACATTCCCAGTGGGAGGTGTGCGGGAGGCAGCTGATTGATGTTTCTCTCTCATCAATGCTTCTAACTCTATTTCTCTCCTTTCCTCTCCATAAAAAATCAATAAAATATATATTTTTTAAAAAGGAAACAAAGGATATCTAGAGGATAACAATATGTAGCCATATAACAGGGTATGCAGATTATAAGAAATCCAAACTATCATATATTAACATTACAGAGCAGTTTGTGAAGTTGGCTAAATGTAGAGATCTGAAGCTAACTACATCTCATAATTTTGAGGAAACACATTGGGGGGATAATGGGGGGGAGAGAATGGTCAATATTACTTCACCCATAATATGTACATATCAGTGCTTTCTCTACAATGACTTCCAGAGAAACAAAAAGGACATTAGTTCAATGTAGTATTGCACAGAATAAATTATATAAATATTATAACTTCAGAAAAGCAGGCATACTATCTTACCATGTATCCTGTGGCCACCTTAAAATAATTCCTGTCACAAAGTGTTTATTCAAATACTTATTGAATTAATAAATAAATAATTTCTCACAATGTAGCCTAAGTTTCTTTTTACGGAAAATAAAATAACAGTAGTTTCTTTCAAGGGTTGTTTGTGAGGATTAAACGAAACCAAGCATTAATATGAGATGATAAGATGAGGGGAAAGCAAAATCTGAAACACAGAGAAGTATACAGGGACTCTCTGCATTATCTTTGCAACTTTTCTGTAAATCTAAACTTTCCCCAAAATAGAAGCTTAATTTTATAAAAAATTATAAAGCAAAACACTTAAATCAACATCTAATATGTGGCTGGTATGATCAACAAGTATTTCCTAACCCAGCTCTCAGCACCACCCATGAACTTAGAGAAATCAATAGCATGTTAGTGATATTGACCTAGGGGACTAATCAGCTAACTAACAATTCACAGTAAAAATTTTCTGGCCATAACTATTTGTTGATTAGTTCTTTAAACACATAATGGTTTTAAATTATTTTGAATATTATCGTTAAATATTACTAAAAATCTCTACCACTACCACCTCTCATCCCTCCCCGACCCTTTGTATACTTTTTTTTACCCTTTTATAGTGTTGTTTCTTTGTTGTCCTCTGAAGTGATACCCATTGATCCTTCCTAGAATGTTTCAGCATTGACTCCATCTTAACATATGGTAACTGAAGCTACTGTTTTTGAAAGAAGAGTTTGGCTTTACTCAAAATATCACTCTGGTTCCCATATGTTCTGATACCCTAAGCCTAATATTCATGAATAGGATAGCAGCTTATTTAAAATATAGAAATATTCACCCCCTTGAAATGAACAGAAATGTTTCCGTAGATAATTTTCCAATTAATGGAGGAATAATTGCCAAATGTGTACATCTACCTGAGAGTTTTGGTGTTATGTCCATTCTTGCAATTGACAATTATATTTTTAAGTTCTTTAAAAGAAATGAATTGGGAATTCTTTCTAGAAAGCAATCTTTCTTTTTTAATATCAAACATTTTTTAAAGATTTGACATTCATTATCAGTTTATTTCACTTTTAAAAAATATACAAAACCATTCCTGAAGGTTTATAAGCAAAAACAAATATAAATGAAATAAATTTCCCCATGACTTCTTCTAAAGACTGGAAATGCATGATCATTAACACACACACACACACATCAAACTCAAACACTAATTTTCAAAAAACATTGTTTCTTTTAAAATGAAGTAAATGTTTTATGTTTTTAAAAATGTTTTAAAACTGACAATAAAGCATTGACATATTCAAAATATACTTTTTATGTAGGTTTACAACGTATCAAACAGAAAGTACTCTTTTAAAGTTAGAATCATAGAAACAAAAGATGTACTTTGATACAACCAAATACTTTCAATTATCTCATTATAATGAAAGCATGCTTACTTCCTTCCTTACTCATTTTCTATTCCCAGTCCAGGTCTTTGCTTTAAGTAAACCTTTTGCAAAATTGAAAGGAAATAAGATTAAAAATCAAACTGAAAAAAAAAATCAAAGTGAAACAGAACTTCCACGGTCAGTGTTGAGACAATATATTTAAATGCCAGCTCAACTGGGGGAAGGAGTAATCTTTTATCTATTCCTGTGGTTCTCAAACTGTGTGGTCTCAGGACCTCTTTTATATTCTTAAAATTATCAAGGACTCCAAAGTTTGCTTATGTGGTGAGAATAATTTATATTTACAATAATGGAAATTAAAACAGAGAAAATTTAAAAATGTTTATTAAGGGAGGTTGGGATGAGGGCATGCACAAGGGTTAGGGAAGCCTGGCAAAGGTCAATGGAGAAAAAAAGAGGAGATATGTGTACTAATATATATATAATACTTTAAACAATAAAAAATATTTTTAAAATGTTTATTAAATAATTTAAGACAATAACAAATCATTACATATCACCAAGATATTTTTTGTGAAAATATTTTCCCAGTTCCAGAATATACCCATATTTGTTTCATTTGAAAGTAAGATTTTATAACTTGAGCATCTAGGGAAAGTGATGCTTCAGGAAGAAGTACCATGACTATTCCCAGCTCAAGAGAATGAAGCATGGTAAAATGTACTAGACACCTTTGTGATACACATGGGATTTGAGAAAACAATTTTCTACATTTGAATATGACATTGTATGGTGTGGTGTTTTATTTTTGGTAAGATTGTATATTAAGGGAAACAAAATTATCTAACTGATTATGATCAGAGTAAGCACAGCAAGGCATCTATTTGGATGCACTGGTCCTTACCTAGAACCCCAAGTTATCAAAGTCTTAATAGTTTAAACATAGCTTGTCTTTTGTTTAGAGTTTTTTTTTTAACTAGTTTGACCCTTTGGTAGGATATATTTGGCATTATATCTGTTAATTAAAAGCTAGACTGGAGTTCCTTTCAAATTGGAGACTCTGGAGAAAAGGTATGTACTATCCTATATAATAAAAGCCTAATATGCAAATTGTCCCCTCGGGAGGTCTTTTGACCTGGAGACTGGGAGTTTGATGTTTGCTGACTATCAGGAGGCGACATGGAACATGGCAGGTGTCGGCAACATGGCGCTGGCAGTGGGCAGCAGTGGAGATGCTGCCAGCCCCAATAGGCCCCGACAAGAACAGGACCATGGTGAAATGGTGGGGCGGGTGAACGGGTGGCATCAGGCCAAGGTGAGTGTGAGCAGAAGGCCCAGGCGCTGCCCGGGGCCCAGAGGTCAGCTGGGACCTGCCCTTCCACACCAGACGCTTGCACTTCAAGGGACTGCACCCCTGCATGAATTTCATGCATCGGGCCTCTAGTAGACAATAAAAAGTATTTAATTTGTTATTTCCAATAACTTGAGACTAGGATTCAGTCCATTAGTTTCAATCTGAGGTTCTATTCAATACTGAATATTGCTAATAATTACTAGAATTTACTTTGTGGGATACCAACTAGGTTTCAAAAAAAAAACACAAACCCACCAAAACAACAACAACAACACACAACAATTTTGACTGAGCCAGATAGCTCAATTAGTTAGGTCATTGACTGATAAGCAAGGTTGTGAATTCAATCCCTGGTCAGGGCACATACAAGACTCAACCAATGAATGCATAAATAAGTGGGACAAGAAATCAATGCTTCTCTCTCTAAAATCAATAAATAAAAATTTCAAATAAAAAGTAAAAATATTTTTTTTATCTTGTAGAACAGAATTAGCTAGACCTCTATATAAAAAGGCAAAATTTAATAAAAGGCTGATTTCTCCTTATTTTGTTTCTAGTCAAGTAAAAGCTTTATGTCTGTCAGGTAAAGGGATATATGGCATATACACAGCATTTATACTAATCAGAGCTGTTATTCCATGTGCTTTATCTGAAACTAAAGTAAGCTTTTGCTTGGCAAACGGTGTTACCTCATTTAATATTTTAGCCTAACACTACTGATTACAAACTTGGCTGATTAGATTCTCTATGGGTAGGTCTTAGAAATTCCTGTTTATAGAACACGTTCCTGGTTTATTCTAAGGCAGTCAATCAGATAAGCTTGGGTCTACACATTGCCTGAGAATTAACAGAGAGGCATGGATTATAACATAGGTTTTCACATAAAAATGTATTTTTCTTTAAAACAGATAGTCTATTACAAAAGCTAATCAAACATAATTGATACAACCACTATGTTCCTTTCTGTTCCTTTAAGGGTTGAGTCAAATTCATTCTCACCCATTTGCAATTGCTATTGTCTCTGACTGCAAAATTCTTTTTCATCACAATTCTTTTCACTCAATTAACGCTTCCTTTCAGCTTCCTGGTCTCTGGGCAATCAGTTTAATTTCTTAGTTTTCTCGATCTCCAACTTGCCCCTCTCCTATTTAACCCATTTCCCTGTTTATTTCCTTCACATCACTATCTCAACTGTATTGTCTATTTGTCTTTCTACTCACCAGTCAGTCTCTCCTCACTAGACCTTGTCTCTCTTTTCATCACAATAATCCTAGTGTGGTAGAGGGAAGGTTATGTTAGTCAGGAATCTGGAGGGACAAGCCACAGACACCAGTCCCAGTTAATTAAACAGAGAGGCTACCTACCCAGTCATAAAGTCCAAGGCAGCATGCTACAGAACCAGTCTGGTGAGGAAACTATTGTTTTTGACTGAGGGTGTTTATATTGCTGATACCAACAACAAAGCGGAATCTGGTGATAGAAATGGTGCACTGTTTCTGCTGCCACAACCCATCATTTAAAATTGTGGGTGTTTTTTTTAAGTCTTTATACCCCCAGGTCTGATTAAAAATGTCTCTTTGGCAGAGCTTAGGGTATAGGCCTGCCACCCTTTCAAAGAGGCTGGGAAAATAAGCACCTTGTGTTTTCAGCTTCTATAGTGGTAGATGGGCTTGGCCTCATAAAAAAGAATTTCCAAATGTAAAAAGGACGTTCAAATGCTAGGTGGCCAAATGAAGGGTAAAAGTCTCCATGTATATGGGCTCTCAAATATTCCTTGAATGAATAAGTTCTAAAATATATTGAAAAAATATCAGAGTACATTTTAAATAGGTGCATATAATTATAAATTTTCAAGTATTTAAGTGCTATCAATTATTCTTCTAATTCTAGTTTCCTCCGTCCAGACTTGGATTAAAAAAAACCTGTCTCCCAAGCAGCTTGAATTTTCTTTAAGCATGACGTGAGAGACAAGGTGAGGTACGCTCCAGATTCTGCTTACATGAAGGGCTTGTTGCCCAGCGGCTGGGAGGGGGGTCAGCCACCATTTCACAGGTTTTTCTGCTACGCCCTCAACTGTTTGAGTCACTTTCCCCAAGGTTGGGCCCTTTCTCAGAGCAACCTGCATCAGATAACTGATTAAAATGAGAGAAGAAAGACTGAATCCCTTGCCCGAACTACAATGAACTCCTATAAAGCCAATCAGGCCCAGAGTTCCCCAGAGGCTGGCATTTGGCCGTCACACAGCCTGATTTCTCCCACTACCCTGCCCCGCTTTATTCCCCTGCCTTCCACACTGTTGATTCCAAGAGTCCTCCTTAATAGATGCTCTGCAAGCTAAATTCCCTTTCAGATTCTACATCCTGGGGCACCCAGCCTGGGACAGTTGGTACCAACAGAAATCCAAGAAAGTAGGCATTCAGATGAGGTTGGGAACTGAAACACATCTCCTGGCTGACAGAACAGTGGCACTATGAAACTTTCTGAGGTGATGTAAGTATTCTAAACTTAAATTGCGTTAGTGTTTAAATTTGTATACACATATAATTTGTGTATATTTGGTTAATCAAATAATTTTAAATTAAAATAATTGTAAATTAAAAAATAATTAAATGATTCTGTAATTTGTTTTGTAAAATAAGAAGTATTTTATTCTTTATAAATTATACTTAAATATATATAAAGAGAAGGCAAAAAATTAAAAGTATCATCTTGATTAGGTGACTTCTAGTTCTTTTCACAGTGGACATTGATATGTGATACAAAAAAGATAGCAGATAAGAAACAAATATCAGCTAATAGGTAGTCAGAAATGCCTTCTGGTCTCCAATCAAATGTGATAGTAGTTTGGAATAAAGACCTTTTGTGAAGCATTCTTATTGTGAGTATATAATTGAAATAAAACTATTTAAAGATAAAAATGATTTAAGTTCAAATAACAAATTGTTGAGATCTTGTATTAGCTATTAGATTCTATCTGAATAAGATACATCATTATTCATTATTAACACAGGAAGATAGAGTAATTACTAGGAGGTTTTAATTTTCTCCTTGAAGCTAAATAGCTTTACAACATAAATAAAAATAGCAGGTACTGCTTGAGAAACTATTTCGTGTTCAATGCTTTTTAATTTTGCTTTAAAGTTCCAGTGAACACAGACCACACAATTAAGTTTGCAGGTAATATATAAATTAAGCCACAAACACTTTCAATGGTCAAAATTTGAACTCTTTGGTGCCTTTTATTTAATAAACTAATGTCCTGGTGCATCCATTTGTGCATGGATGATATGATATAAAAACATGACATGATACAAAAACAAAAACATGATATATAAACAACACTGATAAAAACAATGACTGATAAATTGATTAAACTTATTCTAATATCTCCCTATATAATTCTTTCAGATTCTACATCCTGGGGCACCACATTAAGAGTAAAAACACTTTCAGAGTGCTTCACTAATTTCCCTTGTGATGACGCATTTACAACTTTAATGTCACATACTCTTCCAACTCGAGAGAAAGCAACATATAACTGACCATGTCTGAAAATGGGTTCAGGTAGGAATATTCCCATTCTCTCTAGAGCTTGTACTGGTGATTTACTAATAGTCATCACAGAGGAGAAACCAAGATGGTGGCATAGGTCAACACCTAAACTGTTGCCTCACACAACAATTTGAAAACTATAACTAAAAGACAA